>JAOTRH010229788.1:0-10215 GCA_034768845.1 Heliamphora exappendiculata
ATATTAATATTCATTATTCTCATCTTATTACATCATCATAGTTACTACTGTCATGATTTTTTGGGTAATCAAATACCTTACTTATTTTCTAAAATTATAAGAATTTAGCCAAAAAATTAGTTGAAAAAAACATTAAAATAAAGTAATAAATTGGTGTCAATTTTTTTGTAGATCTTAAATTTATAATTAATGTAATTACACTTTTGTTTTTAACAAACCACACTTATTTGACATTCCATACACTTTTCCATTTTAATATTTTAATTACCAAAGTTTCATAATATCTAAGAAAAAATTAAATGAATGAATTTCATAAATGCCAAAAAAATTAAATTGTATATAACTATATACTTATCATATATATAGAGAGAAGAGATAAATTACAAAAAATAATACTGGCCTGACATTGATAAAAATGGAAGGAGAGGAGAACAAAAAAATAACACAACAAATTTCCTAAAAGCCTAGCTAAGAAAATTATATGAAATAATCAAAAATTTTAAATTGTAGGGATTCGGTTCCTTTTAATTTGAGACATTTATATTTATCTTTGTGAACTAGTGTCTTGTGACGAGAAGAAATTAAAATTTGATCAAGAGTATGATTGTTGATAGTAATTTTGTGCTTACTTATGCATGAGATTAATTATCGGAATTGTTTGAACGAGCCTCATGGAGTTGAGACAAAAATTAGAAACTATATACACCTTTCCTTTTCTTGATGTGCTGTCCAGTGAGGGACTGCTCGAGCCATCCCGAGACCGATCGAGCAGTTTGTAAGGTGAAGAGGCTTTATGTCACACCACAAAATTCAGGATTTTTCTCAAAATAAACATACATTCCATACATGCATAAAATATCGCCTCAAGCCTTGCAAAATGCGCCTCTAAGAACAGGCAATATATGTACTAGTACATGATCCCATAAAAAAATAAAAGAAAATTTTAAACAAAAGTCTTCCGCCTTCGGAGCTCTACTAGATCAACACCCACGATCACCGTTACCTGAAAAATATTTGCACAAATCTCACAACGTGAGTCGAAACTCAATAGAAAAATAGACTAACATGATCTAGATATTAACAAAGGAGTAGAAAAAATGCAAATTAAGGAGGACAAAAGCAAAAGTATCCAGGTTCATGAGCCTCAAGACCAAAATGACTATAAAAAACTACCAAAGGAATGGAAGACATTGAAAGACCACTCTTTGGACCAAATCATAGGTGAATCTTCACAATGGGTAACAACTCGATCTTCCTTAAACAATATTTGTGATCATCTTGCTTTTCTCTTACAAGAAAAACCTAAAATTATAAATGATACACTAAAAGATGAATCTTGGATAATAGCCATACAAGAAGAATTAAACTAATTTGAAAGAAATAAAATTTGGAGTTTAGTTTCTAGGGTTAAAGATCATACAATAATTGGAACTAAATAGGTATAGAGAAATAAAAAGGATGAAAACAACATTGTTGTCCGTAACAAGGTTAGACTAGTTGCACAAGACTATAATCAACAAGAATGAATTGACTTTGATGAAACCTATGTATCTATAGCTAGGATGGAAGCCATTCGTATGTAAAGTGCAGGTCTCAGTCAAAAACAGTAGATACAGGTATTCTGTGTAACCGAACTATCTCACTGACATACAATCTACTCAGTTTGTCCACAGAATTCTTCATGCGAATGGAAAAAAGTGTGCAGACTTTGTCAACCTATTGATCACAACCCAAATAGCATTATATCTCTTAGGCGACCTAGGAAGTCCCGATACAAAGTGTTGGACTAATAAGGTTTCAACGACCGTTTTGAAGATAAAAAAATCTAAGTATTTAATTGTGCAAATTAAAATTATTTACAAAAAATATATGTTTAGTATAATCAAAGATACAAAGTGAAAGCCATGAAGCAAAATTCAAATCAAACACATTGGCTACAAAGTTTTGGAGCAATGCAAAAGTTGAAGAATTGAAGATTAAGTTGTAAATTTCATTTTAGGATTTATATAAGTTCACAAAACTCATGATTATATCTATTGAAACTCATAGGAATCTTAAAACCTTATGATAATCATTTTTTTCAAAACAAATAAATGATCAAAAACATTTTCAAAGTAAAAATTATGAACTTTTCAAAGTTCAGTCAACTGAATGCAATATTGGTCTGCTAAACAAGAAATTGGATTCAAAGCAGCCCAGTCGACTGACCCACAAATTCAGTCGACAGACTGGTAAAATTTTCAATCCAGTCGACTGAGTAGGCAAATATTTTGAAATTTGGCTGAAACGGCTAATTTGACATTTTCTTGTTTAGTTCAACGTCTAGTACATAATTGTGGCCTATAAAAAGAGCATTTGAGCTCTGGTTTTATACACTTCAAGCCTTCAAATCATTCTCTTATATTCTCTCAACTTGTGCTTCAAATTCTTGAGTTTTCAATCATATTTTTTAGAGAAAAATCTTAGAATTTTCATCGAGTTTCATTTGATATATTCCGTGAGAGGTGAATTAGTGTGCTAATCTATTGTACTCATTTGCTCGCTGAAGGAGCATTTCTTTGTACACATTCATTTCATCTTGTTGTACTTGAGAAGGGTATTTCTCAAGAGAGGTTGATCCGCCTATAAGGATTGGGATACTTAAGAAGGAAAAATTATTAAGAGAGGCTGCTTCACCTATAAAAAGTGTTCGTAATTGAGAAAAAAATATTCTCAAGAGAGACTACTCTGTCTAGACTAAGGAAAGAGGCTGCTCCACCTATTGAAGGAGTGCTAGTAAAAATTCTCATATCGGTTGGTTTGAGGCAAGGACGTAGGCCTGTGCGCCAAATCTTGTAAAAATCTTGGTGTCGTATTTCTAACCCTCTATATTCTTCATTTTCATTATTATATTGTTGCTTATACTTGCATCGTTTACATTTAAAATTTATAATTGAATCTTGTGTTTTTAATCTTCAAATAAGAAATAAATTTTTAAAAATCTAATTCACCCCCTCTTGGGATTTCACCTATACTATTAATTGGTATGAGAGCAAATCACATTATTCTTAAACAAGTTTTTGAGAAAAAGATTTATGGTAGGCATCGACGTATCCCCGTTTGGAGAGGATCAATCTTCTACAAGGCCTCCAATTTTCTATGGTTTTAACTACACTTTTTGAAAATAAAGAATGAGAATTTTTATTCAAACTATGGATTGGAGGGGTGGAGAGTGATCGTCTAAGGTAATTTTACTCCTGCTAAAACTGTAGAAGGTAAAGAAGTTCCTAAACTAGAAGAAAAAATGAATAAAAATGATATGAATTTACTTTAAGTAAACTCTAGTGCCATGAATGCTTTATATTATACTTTAAATACTAACGAATATAATTACATAATGACATGTAAAAGTGTTAAGATAATATTGGAGAATTGATAGACTAATTAGTGAGTATGAAAATTTTAAGATAAATAATAATGTGACTATCTCTAGCATGCACACTCGCTTTACTCACATTATTAATTATCTTAATGCACTCGGAAATACTTACCAATTTTATGAGCTTTTAAGAAAAGTACTCAAAACCTTGCTATCCATTTGGAAAACTAAGGCTACAGCAATCTCCGTAGCAAGAAATCCAATGTTAGCCCAAAGGTTTTTTTATTTTGATTTTGATAATTTTGATAGTTTATTTTTTAAGAATAAATTGATTTAAATGAATAATATTTTATATTTTCAAAATAAAAGTATTAACACAGTTTGAACAATTAAAGTTGACACCTTATCAAAAAAGAAGTGAATTATATCTCAAAAATGTTCAAACACTTAAGCATTCTTGAATAAGATTATTTCGTGTTGATTTTAATTGAAAATTAAGTCAAACACCTTTAAGGTAAAGTATACTTAAAACATATCAAGTGTGTCATCACCTATTGATCAAATGGTTTGACACCCTAACAGTTCATAAAGCTATGTTTCAGGTATCAAAGTTAGTGTCGACACAAACAAGATTTGTGTCAACACAAAAGAGCCGTAGCTCTAAAAGACTCAAGATGAGTCGACACAAATCAATTTTGTGTCGACACAGAAATGATCCTCACTTTTGGTATCCGAAAGTTTGGGTCGACACAAATGAAAATTGTGTCAACACAAAAGAACTGAGACCTCCTGCATATTTTTGGTGTCGACCCCAAGACTAAATGTGTAGACACAAAAATACCGAGGTTGATTGCAGAATTTTGGTGTCGACCCCAAAGTACAAATGTGTCGATACAAAAGTCTCGAGCCTACTTGCAGAATATTGTTGTCGACCCCAAAGCACAAATGTGTCAACACAAAAGTTTTGAGACTTCATACAGAAATTCGTGTCGACACTAAAGGCAAGTTGAATCGACACAAAGTGGTTCCTCCGGATGATGAAATTTTCAAACGAGTCGACACCAGATCTAAAGGTATCGACACCATGATGTTGGAAGCTGGAATGCAGAAATTGTGTCAAACCTTCATAAAATTTGTGTCGACCCAACCACTTGAAGAATCCTATCCTAGACACTTTGTGTCGATACCAAAAGTATTTGTGTCGACACCGGCGACAAAAATTCAAATCGCGGCAGATCTCAATGATTGGATTTTTGGCATTTATTACTCTCACCTACCTCCAACGGACATGAATGCACAAGAACTTATATAAGAAGTAATTTCTCAGCATTTAAGAAATTTGGAGACTTGTATTTATTTTTCTATTGCTCAAATCAATCTCAGAAATACCAAGCTCACATTTATTGTTGTAACTCCAATTCTTGTTCATCATTTCTCTTTACCTTCTCATTTATTGTAAATTATTTCTGTAAAGTGAGTGAGTATTTTTCATTAATATATTTCATTTATTGTATTTAAGGGTGAGTCACTTTTTATCCTTTGAGTGAGTGAGTGAAACTCATCAAAGAAGAGTTCAAGAGAGATTAGAAGAGAATATGAGCTTATTTTCATAGGATCTTCTTGAAGCTGTTAGGCTTGTGAATTGCCCGCAAATATTCAGCTTATTCAAGTGAAGTCTTGAAGATTGTAAAAGACTTAAAATATGTTCATGAAGTATTCTATATAGTGAAAATACTCAAGCGAGATCTTGATAAGTGGACGTAGGCTAAAATAAAATCGAATCACTATAAATCATTGTCGCCCGATTCTATCTCTCTATCACTCATCTTTTAATAATTGTATTATTTTAATATTTACTTTATTTGATTGCAATATTAAAAGAGTTTTGAAAAAGATTTTTAAATTGTTATTTTTTTTAAAAATTCAATTCACCCTCCTCTTGGGTTGCCTTGTTCTAACATCTAAGGGTGATGACCTTGGATAAGCTAATTGGATCTCTGTTAACATACGAGCTCAAGATAAATGAAAGAGACAATGAGCAAAACAAAGTCAAGAAGTCCATTGCTCTTAAAGTTTCAAAAGAGAGTTTCAATGATGAAGAGAATAAGGAGATCGATGATGATGACATGGCTCTTATCAAAAGAAGATTAGAAAAATTTCTTAAAAGAGATAAAAAGTTTTTAAGAAGATTTTGAAGCACAAAATTTGACCAAGGAGATTCAAGCAAACGAGATTTCAAGAAAGAACCACTTACCTACTATAATTGCAACAAAACTAGACACATCAAGTCAGAATGTCTTTTACTAAAAAAGGACTCAAAAAAGAAAAAGAATGCCATGAAAGCAACTACATGGGATGACTCATATTCAAACGAGTTAAATAATAGCTCAAGTGATGACAAAATGACCAACTTCTGCTTGATGGCGAGTATAGACGAAGAGGTGTGCTTGAGATCTTCCTTCTCAAAAGAAAGATGGTACTTGGATAGTAGATGCTCAAGACATATGACGGACGACAAATCCAAATTCTCAAGCTTAACACCTAAAAATGGATGTTATGTAATTTTTAGAGACAACGAAAAAGGTAAAATCATTGGTGTAGGTAAGGTTAGTAAGGAATCTTTCCTATTTATTGATAATGTACTTCTTGTTGATGGTCTTAAATTTAATCTTCTTAGTATAAGTCAACTTTGTGATAAAAGTTATAGTGTATAATTTTTACATGACACTTGTGTTGTTAAAAACAAAGAAAATCATAAAAATTTATTTGTTGCAAAACGATTTGAAAATGTTTACATTATTGATTTTGAAAATTTAAAAATTTAAAATGTTAAATGTTTTTCTATCATCAATTAAACTAGTTGGTTATGGCATAGGAGGCTAGGTCATGCTAGCATGGATCTCCTATCCAAACTTGTCAAGAAAGATTTGGTTAAGGGCTTGCCTAAAACTAAATTTATCAAAGACAAAATTTGTGATACTTGCCAATTTGGTAAGCATGCCAAAACAAGTTTAAAAAATAAACAAGAAATTTCTACGAATAGGCCACTACAATTACTTTATCTCGATTTACTTGGTCCTATGAAACCCCAAAGTCTTGGAGAAAAAATACATAGCTTTGTTATAGTTGATGATTTTTCAAGGTATACGTGGGTATTATTTCTTGCGTCAAAAGATGAAGTATACCATGTATTCACCAAATTTTGTTGAAAAATTCAAAATGAAAAGGGTTATTCTATTCTACACATTCGTAGTGATGAATGAGAAGAATTTACAAATAAAGATGTTAAAGATTTTTTTGATCAAAATGAAATTTCTCATAATTTTTCAGTTCCTTGAACTCCTCAACAACATAGGGTTGTTGAAAAGAAAAATAGATCATTACAGGAAATGGCACGAACCATGCTAAATGAACATAAAATTTCAAAGTATTTTTGGGCTGAAATAGTAAATATTATTTGCTATGTAATGAACCGAGTTTTCATAAGACATCATTTAAATAAAACTCCTTATGAACTATGGAATGATAGAAAGCACAACATTTCTTATATTCATGTCTTTGATGTAAATGTTTTATTTTAAATGACAAAGGCGATTTGAAAAAATTTGAGTCAAAATCTGTTGAAGGAATTTTTCTTGGGTATGTTACAAATAGTAAAGCTTATAGAGTCTATAACAAGAGAACTATGATATTACTAGAATCCATTCATGTAACTTTTGATGAGGCTAACCTTTTCTCTTTCAAGATTCTAGATGATGATGATCTAGATATTAACAAAGGAATGAAAAAAATGCAAATCAAGGAGGGCAAAGGAAAAGGTATTGAGGTTCATGAGCCTCAAAATCAAAATGACCATGAAGAACTACCAAAGGAATGGAAGACAGTAAAAGGCCACCCTACGGAAGAAATCATGGGTGAATCTTCACGAGGAGTAATAACTTGATCTTTCTTGAAAAATATATGTGATCATCTTGCTTTTCTTTTATAAGAAGAACCTAAAAACATAAATGACGCACTATAAGATGAATCTTGGATAATAGCCATGCAAGAAGAATTAAACCAATTTGAAAGAAATAAAGTTTAAACTTTAGTTCATAGGCCTAAAGATCATATAATAATTGGAACTAAATGATATATAAAAATAAAAAGGATGAAAATGACATTATTGTCCGTAACAAGGTTAGGTTAGTTGCACAAGATTATAATCAAGAAGAAAGAATAGATTTTGATGAAACCTATGCACTGGTGGCTAGAATGGAAGCCATTCGCATGTTACTAGTATATGCATCCTACAGGTACTTTAAACTTTTTCAAATGGATGTAAAAAGTACTTTTCTAAATGATTTTATAAATGAGGAAGTTTATGTTGAACAACAATCAAGATATGAAGATTATCACTATCCAAATCATGTGTTTAAACTAATAAAAGTCTTGTATGGTTTAAAGAAAGCTCCTAGAACTTGGTATGAAAGATTAAGTAACTTTTTGTTAGAAATTAGATTTACAAGAGGAAAGGTTAATACAACGCTATTTATCAAAACAAACAATGAGGATATGCTTATCGTGAAAATATATGTGGATGATATTATTTTCGATGCTACTAACAAAAAATTGTGTAAGGATTTTCGGTGTGCATGCAAAAAGAATTCGAAATGAGTACGATGGGCGAGCTCACATTCTTTCTCGGACTCCAAATCAAACAACAAAAGAATGAAACATTTGTCAACCAATCAAAGTATGTACAAGAACTATTCAAACGCTTGAATATGGAAGACGAAAAGGTTTTGGGAACTCCAATGAGTCCCTCAACCAAACTTGACAAAGACGAGCAAAGAAAATCGGTAGACACTAAGCTCTACCGATGTGTGATTGGTAGCCTATTGTACTTAACTGCAAGTAGATCTGATATAATGTTTAGTGTGCACGATATCAATCATGTCTAAAAGAATCACACTTAACTACAGTAAAAAGAATTCTAAGATATTTAATTGGCACCATAGATATAGGCTTATGGTATCCTAAGTTCACTTTCTTTGAAATGATTAGTTATTCAGATGCAAAATTTTCTAGTTCCACAATTGACCGCAAAAGCACACTAGTGGAACCTATCATTTCCTAGTAAAATCACTTGTTTCATGGTTCTCCAATAAACAAAATTCTACAGCCTTATTTACCGCCGAAATCGAATATGTGGCTACAGGTAATTGTTGTGCACAAATTTTACGTATGAAACAACAACTTCAAGATTTTAAATTGAATTATGATGTTGTGCCAATCAAATGCGAAAATACAAGCACAATAAATATTTTGAAGGATCCAATTTTACATTCACGAACAAAACACATTGAGATAAGACACCACTTTCTTCGTGATCATGTACAAAAAGGTTATATTTTTTTCTAGAATTTGTATACAATGGGCTGACATTTTTACTAAACCACTTAATGAATATCGATTTATCGTAATAAGAAGGGTATTGGGCTTAATGCATATTTGAGAGGTTGTATGAACTTAATCAAGGAGAGATTTAAATCATAAAATCAATCAAAAAAAAAAAACAAAACATATTAGAAGGAACCTTAGTCGACTGAGACCCCATGGTCAGTCGACTGAGACCCCATGGCCAGTCGACTGACCTATGCCTCAGCCTATTTAGGCGACTGACACTCCCTATTCAGTCGACTAACCTCTCGGGCGCTTTAATACCCTAGGATGCTAAAACACAAATAAGGTGCTGTCTTTTCATTTTTCACTCTCGACTTCTCTCTCCTCTATCTCGGTTTCTCTTAGTTTTTTCCCAAAACAGGTTCTACCTCATCTAAATCTCTCACCCATCCTTCTAAACCTCTCAAAATGGCTCATACAACTAAAGGAGGAAAAGGAAAATCAATCGCACGGGAGGACACCACGGATAAAAACAAAAAATGGCTCTCCACGAGACATGCCGAAACACTTTACAAAACACATCTTCGGTCCCTTGAACCCATCTTTGGTAAGTTCTTTGATATGCGCTTCGTTGATGCTCATTTTCTGAATGTATGTCGACTTCTCGCTTGCATTGGACGGGGTCCGTATGTATTCTATCAACCTAAAAGAGTTTTTCCTCTCCATACTCGTCTCTTTTATGCAAATCTTTCGAAAGAGGACAAACCCCATGAAAATGATCCCACCATTCATCTTTCCACATACCTATTTGGAGAACAATATAAATTTATCGATCGAGACATTGCCCAACTTTTTGGGCTCAGTCGTGGTGATTTTGTTTATCCCAAATCCGCCACAAGTTGGCTCATAGAACGAGACTTTACTCCTCAAACCTTCTTGCCGATGGTTATGAGTACACCGGTCCTCTATTAGGGTTGGTATACTAAAAATTATATTTTTAGTATTTAATTTTATTTTAATAAAAATTAATTTTTTATTTTATGAGAATCTTTATAAGTAATGTATGTGTATCATTCCTTTAATGTTATGCATGAATATTCGATATTCTATATAGTATTTAATCTGGTGTGTAGAGTACGACTTGCACACAGAAGATCAGATTTTAAGTTCTTGCAGAATAAAAATTTTATGTTCACAGTTTAAATAGAAATGGACATACCATCGGTACTGTTAGACCAAGTGCTTCTTTAATTGATTTTGATGATTTTCATAATTCTTTTCCTATAAATAATTGTCTTTAATTAAATAATAAATCTTTTTTCTAAAATAAAAGTGTTAACCCATGTTGAACAATTAAGGTTGACACCTTAGCCAAAAAGGTATGACTTGTATCTCAAAATATTCAAACACTTAAGAATTCTTTAAGTAGAATTTTTCTTCTGTGTTGATCTCAATTGAAATTCAAGTCAAAA
>JAOTRH010229799.1:0-10215 GCA_034768845.1 Heliamphora exappendiculata
TAGCCATGTAATCAGCCCCGCGATGGTTATATAATGAGAAGAAATCCTCACTTTGAGGCATTGAATAAAATTGATAGAATGATCACTGGAGTCTGGGATACCAATTGGCCTGGTAACATATGGTTAACCTGCTCTTTTTGAACGCCGAGAATAGGTCTTGAGATCAGTCCTATTTAATCGGTTAAGCTCATCCTCACCATCCACTCTAGGCTACCCCTCACCATCCAATCTAGGTTCCTCCTCACCAAAGAAAGGCGAGTGGTGTGACATCGAAGACATATCTTCTACAGTAATGTCCCCCTGAAGAGGCTGAGAAACATAAAAACAAGGTGACATCCGTAGTGACATAGACCTTGCGAGAATGAGGATCATAACATTTATAGCCCTTCTGAGTAGGAGAATAACTAATAAAAACACATTGAGCCTTATGATCAAGTTTCCCATGAGAAATTACCCAAAAAAAGTTTCCCATGAGAATGGACAGTGTGAACAAAACACAAGCTACCAAAAATTTTTGGAGGAAAAGATGGACTATGAGAACTCGATGGAAGGAGCGCTAAAAGAAACTTAAAGTCAAGAACACTAGATGGTTTACAGTTAATAAGGTATGTAGCAGTAAGAAGAACATCACCCTAAAAGGATTTTGGAACATTTGTAGTGAACATGAGAGCACGAGAAACCTTTAAGAACGGAATTTTTTTCATTTAGCAACTCCATTTTGTTCAAGTGTACCAACACAATTGGTTTAATAAAGAATGCCATGTTCTTCTAAGTATGCCTAAAACACGCCATCAATATATTTAGTCCCATAATCACTATGAATAACTTTGATGTTGGTAGAAAGTTGGTTAAGATCCATTTTGTGAAAGGCTTGGAAGCAAGAAAAAACTTCACATTTGGTTTGAAGTAAGTACACCAAAGTAACACAAATGTATCAATCAATAAAACTAACAAACCACCGATAACTAAGCAAAGACAAAACATGCGAAGGCCCCCCCCCACACATCAGAATGAACAATCATAAAAGTTGAAGTGCTTCTTTTCTTAATGGAAAGGATAACAAGAGCATTAATGCTTGGAAAAATCACAAGAATTACAAACAAAATTACTTCGATGACAAGTCTTAGTTAAAGAAGGAAAATGTATTTCTAAATTACCAAAAGAAGGATGTCCTAAACAACGATGCCCCTTATGCAAAAAGGAAAGAGAAGAACAAGTCGAAGCCTGAAGCGTCTGGATAGAACTTGATGAGGAAGGAGAGATAACATCCAAAAAATACAAGCTACCATGTGCTCTACCATTGCCAATTGTTCACCCCGTATCTAGATCTTGAAAAACACAATGAGTAGAAAAAAATTCGCAGAGCAGTTCAAAGAGTTAGTAAGGCTACTAACGGAAAACAAATTAGTAGGAAAATTGGGAACGTGAAGAACGATGGAAAGGGAAATGGATGAAGACTAATAAATAGAATCTTTTCTTGACACAAAGGATAAGGAATCATCTATTACTCTAACCTTATCTTTTCCAGAACATGGAATATAATAATGAAAAATGTTGGAGGAACCTGTCATATGGTTAGTAGCTCTGGAGTCAATAATCCAAAGAGATGGGAAAGAAACACTGAATGCACTTGCGAGAATACACGAGTGAACAAAATTAGAATAGGAAGCCGGGTCAAAAGCTGTGGTAGAAGCCGGGTTAGCGCAACAGAAGCGTGGTGGGCTCATAACCCTCTAAAGTAATCTCACACATGCTTGGTAGTGGTATATTTAGAGAAATTCATTCCAATACTTGGTTCCACAGAGTTATGAAACCAGGTAAGTATCTATGTATTCTTTATGTCCCAAACTGCAATCGATGCATCATACCCTTTAGCTTTTGGATTTGTAGATTGAACGGTGGAGCCGGTGATATAGCCTTATCTCCCTTTTTCTAAGGAGAAAATTCTTCATAACACTAGACCAATAAGAGTAATTGAATCAATTGAGGCGGATGCTAATAACTTGCAATTTATCTTCAGCCATAGGGAATAAAGCAAGGAAAACAAATTTGCAACTAATAGAATTGCCAGATCTGTAACAATAGGCTAGGAATTAGTCCCGCAAAGAAGAACCAAGGATTTGAGAACCAAGGTAGAAGAGAGAGAGAGAGAGCTGCAAAGTCGTTGGTGTTGGTAAAGAGGTTCGGCAAAGTTGCCGGTGCTGGTCAGGAGGTCCGGCGAAGTCACCGGCAGTCAAGAAGCTTCGACTGAGGGTTTTTTAGGCTAAAGGATTGCTGATCTAGGGTTTTAGATGTTGGCGGCAAGGATGGGTGTGCATATCTAGTGTTTCTGAAATCGGCGGTGACGGTTGGAGAAGAAGGAGCCAATGAAGTCGTCGGTGCTGGTGGTTGTCGCAGGAAACTTCGGTTAAGGTTTTCGCAACTCAAGGAAGAATGGATCTAAGGTTCAAAGGTCAGCCGCGCAAGAAAAAGATGAAGTCGACGGTGTCAAAGGGAGATGTTATTGCAATTGCTTCTTGCAAAAGAGAGGATGACGATGACTGCAATCTAGGGTTTTTGAGTCGATTGCGCCGAAGGGAGAGGGAGAAGACCAAGGGTTGTTGCTGCAATTGGTTTTTGAAAAAGAGAGGATGTCAACACTGCGATCTTAGAGTTTTCGAGGTGCCAAGAGTAAGACGACAACGGTGCAGGAGGGAAGGGACTTTGGCGACGGATTAAGGTTTGAAACCTTGCTCTGATACCATGTTATACGGTCTTTGGTAGAATTCAATTCCAAAAGGTAGCTATTGAGGTGAAGGTGTCCACACGTTTATATATTGCACATCACTTTTGTATTTAGTCTATGTGGGACTTCGTTTCACAGTATTAAGGCGAGCCATCAGACGCATGAGGGTTTGCAACTATTCATGGGAAAGAGAACTAGTGTCACTATAAATACTCATGGAAGTCTCAGCAACATGAGCATAGGGATGCATAGTACCACCATGAGTACCACAGTGCAGTCGATTAGGGAGACCATGCAACTTCCAAAAATGATTTTTATCATGCTGGTCTTTTCCACAATGGTTAAGCATAAAAGGTCTTGATCAACAATGGGGCCTGTGCTACTAGACTTTAATTGGTTCGATCTTCCATCTCGAAGAGCAGGGGACACATTGGTTCTCCATAGCAATACATTGGTTCTCCTTCTATTGAACACAAGTGTAAGCCTCTCGTATTGTAGAAAAAGATGGTGGCCTAGAACTTGAACCCGAATATGATCATGCTCCATATTCAGTCCAACAAGAAAATTATAAACCCGCTCTTTCTTCACCATCACCAGAAAAGTAACTGCATCATGTGAACATACGGCTTGGAAACTCTGGTAATAATCAAGTTCTTGTCACAAGCTACTTAACTCAGCATAGTACTCAGCAAGAGATCAATTAGTCTAATTGAACCAACAAATCTTTTTTCGTAGTTTATATGGTTGAGTAACATTACCCATTTGTGAATAGATTTGTATTACAACTGGCCAAATTTTATGAGCAGTATCTTGCAGTAAGAGTATACGGCTAATAGTGGGTTGCATCGAATTAATCAACCAAGTCATAACCAAGGCATTCTCTAAGTGCCACCTCTCATGAGTTGGTCCATCTGCCCTTGGTTCCTTACTAGCCCCTATAAAATATCAGGTCAAATCTTGAGCCGTAAATATCAGGTCAAATCTTGAGCCGTAATAGCTAAGTACAAGAACAAGACCAGATTAGATAGTTGCTAAACTCAACTTCATCGGACTAATTTGAAAAGAACTGCCAAGAGGCCCTCCACGACTTATCAGTGGCTCTTCACTGCTACCATAATTCTTACAAGCATCCATCATACTCGACCTCAAGAATCGTCACAGATCAGTCACCGAAAAATATGTTCAAAGGTCACGGGATAAGTAGAACTCAAGAGATAGTAGAAATCAAGGAAACACGAATCAAAGATGCAAAAAAAAGAGGGAATTAAATGTCCTGGAAGCCCAGAAAAGGAAAATAAGAAGCCTTGATGCTGTGCGAAGTCGCTGTTACGAAAAAAGAGAACCACCGAAGCTATTTGTACCCAAAAAATGCATGAAACTTCAAAGATCTTGCAAAAGGACCATAGGGAAGACTAAATCAGCATAGTAGAGAAGAAGAGGTTTGGGGGTCCATTTGAGGAAAATCTAGTAAAAAGGCAGTTTGTGAAAACAAAACCATAAAGGGCCAAAAATAAAAAAAAAGGAAAAACCTATCGGATCATCATAAAAAAATTTTGAAAATTTGTAGAGGCTATCTCTACCCTAGTCAATCATACTGGGTAGACTTTTTTTTATAAACAGATGAACACCAGGAACAAATTAAATTGAAGAGGAACAAAAAGTTTTCGCTGATACCGTATTCAAATCTATAACAAAAATATACAAATGAGAAATAAACGAGAGAGAAGAAGAGTGGAGAGAGGAATTGATTAATGGCTGAAATGAGAGAGCTTCTAAAAAACTAGGCAACCCAGCTTAAGATTAGTATTTATTTTAATATAGTGACTGAAGGGCACAAATATCACTGTTTTAAAACACATGGCATTTACCAATGACAAATTTGCACATGTTTTTTGAGAAAACATTAAAATAGTAAAAGATCAAACATGTACTATTGATGTAACTGGGATTGAATATGTGAAGGTTTTGTCCGAGCTAATTAGAACCTAAGTTGTCAGCTCTTGCTTTGAGAATACTTGAGGAGTAACTCTTATTATTTGAATGGACAAACTGGTAGAACTCTGTTTGCTAAATACATATATAAACATGAAACAAGTAGATTAACTCACGTTATTCTGACTCTAAGATTTATGGCCTAAGTATGGAAATTAGATCACCTAGCCTTCGTATCATTCCTTGTTTTAGCACTAAGCCAATCAAAATTCCTTCAATCACTTGAAGTGAAGTGAATAAATTACACTTACCGTTATGCGCTACTATGATCAAGTTTCATTTCATAAAAATGAATATATCAACTGCATTCTACTAGTACGTGTTGAACTCCTAGCGGTGAGCCCATTTAGTTCACAAAAAATACTTCGTGAGAGATGACATGTGACGTCCCGAATATCGGGAGCATCAAGAACAACAATAACTAATAAGGAAATAAGTTAATAAGCGTTAATACCCGTTCAAGTAGAGAAATGCGATAAAGTAAGAGTTAAGTATTACAGACCAAATTTAAGTTTTTCCCAAAATACACCAAAAATAGAAAAAAGAAGAAGAAACAAACGGACTACTGCAAATTTGATACAACATGGTCAAGGAAAGCTTGGTCTAAAATGTGAGGTTCCTGCTGACGGGAGCTATGGCTCCGCATTCCCGTTAGCGTACTCGCCGTTAGGCTCTTCTAGTTCTACAAGACCTGGCATGAAACGCCATAAACTAACGCCCGGAGAAACTAACACAAACAGACAGATATTTTTCAAAGAACAATTCACATATCAACAATGTTATTCATGAATTGAGATATGATAAGGATGATGCTTCCCATTTAATTATTATGTTCAATTAGTCCCTAGGTAATTCTAGTTTTACCCAACCGGGGAAAACCATCCTAACCCCGATCAACTCCACAGACCAACTCTATCGATTGATGTTAAACCCTCCTTCAGACATACTGTTGACTTCGTAGTCGAATTAATTATTCAACAGGGTCAACCGCGGGACAAGGGCATGGATAAGTTAACACATAGGCCAATCGACTCTCAGGTCAAGGTTTAGTGTGTGTGATCATGAAAATTTCTAATTCCGAATTAACCATTCAATCTCATCCTTCACCAATAGGCATAAACCATGGCATATAGTTGGGGCAATTTTTCTAGAACAATGTCGTGCATTTAGCACCGGGGTACTCCCCAAATCATCAAAACTTCATAATAATGCCTCAAATTTGGTAGGTAACCTATTTTGAACGTTCCCGACAACTTTCATGAAGAAACTTTTTGGTGATTTTGCCCCTAAGGCCTCGGTTTTTGTGAAATAAAATTGTATGACAGATTTTTGGGTTGCATCAGCACAAAGGTAGATTTTGGGATCAACATTAAAAATTAAAACCGGGTACTGCACCTTACCAAGACATTTTTCAAAATTTTACAGAGGTAAATATTGAAGTTTAAAAATCTCTAGAACTTGGATTTGCTCAAAAAGCCTCTGTATTTTATTTTTAAACAATTAGTCAATATTTTATTTTTAAATAATTTTTGACTAAACAGTGTTCAGATTCGACACGTTTTGGGAGAAAAAGCACAACTCCCTTTATACTCAAGCTTTTCAAGTGATTCCAGTGGGGTTTGAAAGATAAGAGAAAATTTTAACTTTCCCCACTAGTTTCATGCAAAAAGCATTTTTCTATAGAAAATGATGTTATTTCAAAGTTCTCTCTCCAAACAGAATTTTTAGCCATTTCGGGGTACGTATTTTACAAATATGAAATACGTGAAACTAAACTCTCCAAAATTTGTGCATGCAAAAAACATCAACACTAAGTTACAGAAAAATTTTCAGAGCAAGGGCTCGATTCTAGACCCAAAAATAAAATGCTCAAAGTTATGATATTCTATCAAAAATCTCTGGGACTGATTCAAGAACAAGCACTTTCATGGCTCTTTCACCCATATGATCCATCCATGCATGACCATATCCCTCTTATATATGACCTATATAAGAGATATGCACCATTTTAGAGGATCAAGCTCAAGAAGATAAGAAAGATTAGTTGGGAAGAGAAAATAATAGAAGTTTTGGGCTCAAAACTCCATTTCATGAGTTTGAATATGGACCTTGAACCCTTTTGAGTTCTTGAGCCAAAGAGTGCAAGAAAATATGAAAAATAAGAGTACAAGAGTGTGGTTTCTTCCTTATTTTGGGGCTGGAGTATGAAGAAGAAGAATCCTCAAATATGAGCTCCAACACTTAGAATAAAAGGCTTGCCTTCTCCTCTCTCTCTTTCTCTCTCTACTTGCACTAACACAACCCTTAGAAATATTTTGAACTCAAAATCTGGTTTGGGAGAGTTGGGAGTGCCGAAGTGGAGGGGAGGCGGGGAGGCGGGGAGGTTGGGTTTACAGAAAATTGCTTAGTGGAGAGGTAATGATGATGTATGACACGGGTGGTGGGATGCACCAATAGATTTACATGCAAATGGAAAAGGTTATGACACTATGGAATAAATAAAAAGTGAGTGTGAGCATGGCCAAAGTGGCCGGCCATGGGGTTGTCTTTGGCTCCAATTTTGAATTTTAAACGTATTATATTAATATATTAAAGGTTTGATGATATATTTATACAACATTGTTAAGAAAAGTGTCCAAAAATTGATTTAATGTATATTTTTAATCACCATTTCTATGAAATTGAATTTAATTAGTAATTTTATGTTTAGTACTTTATTTTTATAATTTAAAATTATTATGGTATTATTCAATTATGGAGGTGGAGCCAATTTAAGTCCTTTTATAACGATGCATAAATTTGTGACTTGATGTATATTTTTTTTGTTACTTTTTCAATAGTATTGAATTGAATTAATAACTTTAGGTTTAAAACTTTAATTTTATAATTTACTATTATCTTGTCATTATTTAATTAATCATGTAGTGATTTTTTTTTTGTCGAATTAAGCTTTTTTACAATTATGTATAAATTTGACTAAAAGTTAGGTTTTTGGTGTATTAAGTTTTAGTTGGTTTATGTATTATTATTATTATTGGGTAGTCTTGAGTCCAAGACATATATATATATATATATATATATTTATTTATTAAAAATAGGGTGAGTGGGTGATATGATGACAAGGTTATATTAACTTTTTGGTTTATACATATATTCACTCATGGAAGCTTTTTACAAAACCTTAGGACGAGTGGCACTCCTATTATGAGGATTTTGGCCTAGAGGGGTTTTCTCCTCTATTATTTTATTGTTTATTATTTTTCTTTAAATGAAGATTGGGACTTATTTTATAATAGGTGTGAAATTTGGGTCCCCCCCTTTTTTTGTAATTTATTCATTCCATTTGAACTAAACCGCAATTATTAGTATTTTGTGTGATTTTAGGGTTTTGGATTTCTTTTAGTACTTTAGGAATTTCAATAATATGGTTTGTCGAATTATGGTTCACTTTCTAAATTAGGGTTTCATGTTCGGATTCGATAATAAAACGTTAAGTTCTTATTCTCACCGTAACCCTAAAATATATCGGCTTATCCATTGCTAATCTGGTGATCTAAAAATAGAGCCCTCACATGACAAGTGAAAAACTCCTCTTTATGTTTTGATTTACAATAATCGATCTATCAATAACAACCATACAATCGTAAATAAACAAAGATAAGGGAACACAGATTTTAATTTTGAAAATTCCAAATACATGGAGAAAAACCACGTGATCACCACTGGTCAAAGAATCAAACACTAATAATGAGGTTTGGTTGTAAAAATCCTGACATTACTAAGTTGAAGCCATAACTTATGGACGTAATCTACTCTTGCCGAATCAACATATACCAAACCTTGCTTGTTTGTTGACAGAATCTATCTCAGACTTCAAGTCTTGAGAATCCACCTAAGAGGCCAAGATCCACCAGGAATTGATGAGAAGGTTGCAAATCGGCTGCTTGACGATTTTCTTGAAAGCTCTTAATCTATTGGATCATCAAACGATGGGCAAATTGAGTTATAAGAACACTTAGCTTCGAAGAAAAGTACTGCTTGAGTCTTTTTCAGCCCAAAAAACCTATGGCTGTCCTAAACCTAGTTGAATTAAAAGGGCCTTCGCGAAACAGACCGATCGATCGGTGATCAATCTCAATCTATTTGTGTATCAAGCGGTCTTGTTTTGGCAGTATCTTTGCAGACCAATTGATCCGTGATCAATTAGGATCGATCTCTTGATTAAGCGGTCTTTACACAGTTGCAGTTTGATCAATCAGTCTTTTCACTTAGGGATTGGTGCTACCTTGATTGAGTCAAGCTCTGAAACACAAATAACACCAATCTCCACGAACAAGTCATGAATACAGAGATTTATTAGGAATAATAAAGAGATGTTACAAAGATTAGGTTTTGTCATAAACTTGCCAAAAATGAGAAAAGGTTTAAAAACCTAACAACAAGTAACCAACAATAATGTTAATGATTATTATATATGGTATATTTGTTCTTCTCTTCTCAAACTTCCTAAGCCTTGTTGGAATTTTCTTCCCTCCCCTTTTTCCCGGCACTGTATATAACTGACATTACAAGATGAAAAGGAAACCTATGAGAAAAGGAGTCATTTGGAGGCACAAAATCAATTGAGAAACACGCTTTCAATGCAGAACCAAAACTCTAGATCAAAAATGACTAATTCATCCTAGTACTGAAGAGCTTTAGAGCCTGTTTGGGATAGCTTTTAAGCTTGTCTTTTAAGAGATTTAGCTTTTTTGAAAAAAAAAAGGTGAGTATTTGGGATAATTTGAAAAAGTAGATGTTAGAAGAAAAAAGAGAGAAAGAAAATAGATTTGGCTTTTTCTGAGTTGCCTCGAAAGCCGTGCAACACTTTTAAACCAAACGAACCGGCTTAAAAGCTGGGCTTTTTAGTAAAAGCCAACTGCATTTTTGATCGCAAACAGGCTCTTAGTCTATTAGTTTGTCTTGCATAGGGACAGGTTATTAACTTGTCTCGTGTAGGGACATGTTATTTAATGGATTGTGGCCGTGGAATTACAGCCTTCGAGAATAAGCTGCAGCTAAGTTAGATCTTGGCTCAGGTGTAATAACGGCAAGGGGAGATCAGTGATCACTCAAAGGGGCTAGCCAGTGGATGTCATTTGGGTTCATTGCTCCTACTTATATTCCAAAAATCAACCATCCAATCTTTTGATGTGGGACTCAACACACCAATGCTATTTGAGGTTGTTACTCGTGTCATTTTTTGATTTTGTACCTTTGGACAAAAAAATTTGTGGAAATTTCTTTGATATCATGAATAAGTGTTTTCAAAATTACAAACCATTTTTTTAACTCCAATCTTATGAGTGGCTTGTAATCATGGAAACTTTTGGAGCTTGGCTGTCTCTTTACCAGAAAGGAGTTCATATTCCTAGATTAACAAATTGTACGAATTGTCTCATTTCATTTATCTTCCTAACAACCCCTAAGTAGAAATAATTCCTTGCCTTTTTCTTATT
>JAOTRH010229820.1:0-10214 GCA_034768845.1 Heliamphora exappendiculata
TATCCATACTCAAGTCTTAGTTTTATACATACCACATACTAGGGTTTTCTCTATTGAAAGTAATCAACACAAATCAATGTCATACCACAAGAGTGAGTCTAGATCCTACCTCAAGGACGTTCCACCATCAAGAATTGAACCTCTAGTGAGCTCTAATCCACCAAAATTCAATTTGCATGTCTTGAGGGAGCTTTCAACGAACACTCACGCTCTCTCACGGTGGCTCGAGCATGGAAATGACAAGATCTTGGCTTCCAATAAGTATAAAAAGCCTCCAAGAACCTCAAAAGGGCAAACCTTAGATCGGTCGATCGGTCTTAGGACCACTCGATCGGTCTTAGCTGCGACTGCACTTTTGGTCTGACTTTAAACGAGTATATCTCCTTCATCCGAACTCCAAATAGGGCCGTTCTTGTTCTCAAACTGGAGCTCCGAAAGTTTACTTTCCAATGGTTCAAACCTCATACCACAATTCATTTTATACATAACGTTATGACTGAATTAGTGAAGCTATGTCACTTTCCTTCACACACTTTTCACATATTTTTGCTCGGACATCCCTTAAAACCTCATATTTTTCCTCGAACATACCTTCCATGCGTATCCAAGCTCAAAATATCGCCAAGCTCAAGTTTTGATTCTTACTCCCATCAATACTTAATCATTTCTTAAAATAAAACAGGTCAGGGTCTCACATCCACATTCAACCGTAGGTTTTCAATTCAAATTAAAATTTTCATTATATAGTTTCTCATAGTTTACATCATTATTCCAATATCATCACGTACCAATAACACAATGTAGATAGCAAAAATATCACATTATTTGAAACAGGTATACACCCATCATATATATATCAGCCCACTCTTATTGTAAGAGAAAACTTAACAAAGAGGTCCAATACAAGCATCCCAACTCAATCTAGATATATCTATAGATGTACCACAAGCTCAAAGGACTAGGAATTTAATAAAAAGGGCCAATATGAACAAAAATAAGTTTTTCCACAACATTCGACCAAAAATGGGTGAAAAATGATTTTGAAATTTTGACATATCCTCACTATTTTGATCACAACTTTTTTTACAAAAAGAATAGTTTTGTGAGAGTAGTCGTTTTGGAAAGAGGACTTCCAGGGCTTCGATTTGAGTACAAGAACGACCCAATTCGGAGTCCGGATGAGGGAGATATGATCGAACAAAGTTGGCCCTGTGCAGTTAGTCCGCTCGAGCGCCCAACTCTCTGCTATGTGAGCGCTCGAGAGGATAGGGCTTCGCTCGAGCGCACTGGCACCCGAGAGAAACCCATATTTGGCCATGTTTTGAACTTCAAACCTCCAACCACGTAACCCTTCACCAATAAACTTCAAATATTTAATTTTAACTCAAAAACACTAGATTCAAGTCTCAAAACTTCCTTTTAACACAACAAATCCTCAATTTCATGGATAATCATCTCCCAAGAACCTCCAATTTCATGAAAACTAACTTAATCCACACACAAATCTATCAATATGTTAATTAAGCATGCAATTGACTCAATTTCTACTCATATACACAAAATATCAATGCAGTATCTATGCAAAACATAAGAGATAATCTAGATCCTACCTTGGATTTGCTCGAAAGCTTGTGATTTCTACAAATCTCCCTCCTAGGGCTAGGATGTTGAGTTTTTTTGCTCTGTCAAAGCATTATCTTCACTCTCCTTGCTCCAAAGCTTGGTATCTTCCCTTGGTCTCTCCTAATCAAGCCTCCATCTTCAATTTGAGTGATAGAGAAATAAGGTTTTGAGAATTGGGTGGGTTTTCTCTCAAGAAGAGAGAGAGAGGAGAAGAGAAATAAGAAAAGGGAGAAGGGGGGGCTAACATGTAAGGAGGGCCACATGTATATATATTAGATATTCTCTTAATTTCTCTCCAAAATTTGAGAATACTCTAGACTTATCCCGATAGCCCGCTCGAGTGGGCACCCACTGCTCGAGCGGAGATTCCTGAACCGGAATTTCAACAAATTTTCTTAAACTAAACTCAAATCTCCAACCTCAATCTTATTATCTCATCTCAACTTTTTCCCATAATTATGTTGTTAATATTAATCATTATTTTTTTTCATCTTAAAAAAAAATCATTCCTCAACTCATTAATTCGATTGCTAACGGTCATTTTATTTAAAGCACATATTCAAAGTTTTACACACCACAACATGTAACTGAAAACAACGATTAGGAAAATAAACACATACCGGGTTATCACAACCTCCCCTCCTTAGGAATTTCGTCCCTGAAATTCAATCCTCCTCAAGACTCAAATAGCTCGGGATATTTGGATCAAATATCTGACTCTCTTTCCCAAGTTTCTTCTTCCACACCAAGATGCCGCCATAACACCTTTACATAAGATAAAGTTTTTCCTTGTAAAACTTTTTGCCGGGTATCCAGAATCTTCACCGGGAGCTCTTCGTAAGAAACATCTTCTCGTAGGCTCAACTCTGACCAATCTATCACGTGTGAGGGGTCAGGCTCATATTTTCGTAACATCGACGTATGGAAAACATCGTGTACAGATGAAAGTCATGGTGGCAAAGCCAGTCGATATGCTACTTCCCCAATCCGTTCAAGTATTTCGAAAGGTCCTATAAACCGTGGTGATAACTTTCTGCCTTTGCCAAACCTTACTAAGCCTTTCTTCGACTAAAATCCCCTACTTCAAACTATTATGGTCGTCTCCGTCTATTGGCATAACTTTTCTGACGATTCTGAGCCGTAACCAAATGCCTTCGAATTGTGGTAATTTTCTCGGTTGTTTCCCTTACTAATTCAGAACCTAGCAATGAGGCATCTCCAACTCGTTCCAACATAACGGAGATCTACAAGGTCTTCCATATAATTCTTCATACGGGGCCATCTCGATACTTGCTTGACAACTATTGTTGTATGCGAACTCAACTAGAGGTAGGTGATCTTCCCACGAACCACCAAAGTCCAACACACAGGCTCGTAACATATCTTCCAAAATTTGAATTGTATGTTCGGACTGACCATCGGTTTGAGGATGGAATGCTGTACTGAAAAGTAAACTAGTTCCCAAAGCTGCCTGCAAGCTCTGCCAAAATTGCAAGGTAAATCGGGGGTCTCTATCCGATACTATCGATATTGGTACACCATGCAATCGCACAATCTCTTGAACATAGAGTCTTCCTAGCTTGTCCACCAATTCCGTTGTATGTATTGGGAGAAAATGCGTAGATTTCGTTAATCGATCTACAACTACCCATATTGCGTTGCGTCCTTTTGGTGACCTAGGAAGGCCAGAAACAAAATCCATCGTCACATGTTCCCACTTACACTTTGAAACTGCATACCCGCCAGTCGCTGATGTTCTTCTTTTACTTGTTGACATGTGAGACACTTAGCAACAAATAAGGCCACATTCTTTTTCATGCCTTTCCACCAAAATTGTCATCGGAGATCATGATACATTTTTGTAGTTCCCGAATGCACTGCGAGTCGAGAATGGTGAAAATCTCGTAGCACTTCTTCATGACAAAGCTCAGGTACAAACAGTCTTCCCATCAATCTCAAGCCTTGATTCGGTAGATTGGTCCATCCTTCTGCGTTTCCCTTGTTAGTGACACGTTCCCCATATGTTTGTGCTTCTCTATCAAGTTGTTGGGCCTTCATGACACGGTGTATTAGAATAGGTTGAGAGACCAAAGCAGACAAGGAAATGCGATCCTCAGTCTCACCAAAATTAAGGTCAAATTCTCCAACCTCTTCCAACATTTTCCATTCTTGTATTGCAATTTGGGCTAAAGACTTGAAAGACTTTATACTGAGGGCATCTGCAACAACGTTCGCCTTGCCCGGGTGATATTGCAAACTAAAATCATAATCGCCCAGGTATTCCATCCATCTCCTCTGTCTGAAATTTAAATCCTTCTGCGAAAATAGGTATTTGAGACTCTTGTGGTCGAAGAAAACTTCAAATTGTTCTCCATAAAGGTAATGCCTCCACATCTTTAATGCAAAAACAACTGTTGCTAATTCTAAATCATGTGTTGGGTAGTTCCTTTCGTGCATCTTCAATTGTCTCGATCCGTATGCCACAACTTTGCCATGCTGCATCAAAAAACACCCTAACCCTTCATGAGATACGTCACAATATACCTCATAACCGAGACCCCTCTCAGGTATAATCAGTATTGGTGCACTGGTCAATCGATTCTTTAGTTCCTGGAAAGCCTCTTCACAAGCATCGTTCCACGTGAATTTAATTCCCTTCCGAGTGAATCGTGTTAATGGTGACGCCAAACGAGAGAAATCTTTTACAAAGCGACGATAATACCTTGCAAGGCCTAAGAAACTTCTGATATCAAATACGCTTTGTGGTCTCATCCAATCATGCACTGCCTCTACTTTAAACGAATCAACAGTTACTCCTTCCTTTGACACAACATGTCCCAAAAATTTTACTTTGGGCAACCAAAATTCACATTTCTCATACTTGGAAAAAAGCTCGTGTTCTCTTAAAAGTTGAAGTGCCACACGCAAATGCTCCTCGTGAACTTCTCTAGTCGGAGAATAAATCAAAATGTCATCAACAAAAACTACTACAAACTGATTGAGGTAAGGCCAAAAAATTCGATTCATCAAATCCATGAAAGTCGCAGGGGCATTCATTAAACCAAAGAACATCACAAAAAATTCATAATGTCCGTAACGGGTACGAAAAGCGGTCTTAGGTATGTCATCCTCCCGAACTCTTAATTGATAATAGCCCGATCTCAAATCAATTTTCGAAAAACATGTAGAACCCTTCAATTGGTCGAATAGATCATCAATTCTGGGCATCAGATATTTATTCTTCATCGTAACTTGATTCAACTTTAGATAGTCGATACATAATCGCAACGAACTGTCTTTCTTTTTAGCAAATAATGCCGGTGCTCCCCACGGTGAGACACTAAGGCGAATGAAACCCTTGTCTAACAAGTCTTACAACTGAATCTTCAGTTCTCTTAACTCCGCTGGAGCGAAGCGATAAGAGGGCACCAAAATTGGAACAGTCCCCGGGATAAGCTCAATAGAAAATTCAACTTCTCTATGGGGCAGCAGTTCGAATAACTCTTCTAGAAAAACATCACTAAACTCGTTCACCACCGGTGTAAACACTCCTCGTAAGGAAGGATCATCCTTTGTCAAAAGGGTGGAAAGGATCGTATGCACATTTGTTAAATGTCTCACGTTGCCTGGTCGAGGTGTCATCTCATCATCCTTATCCCCAACGTAAAAGAAAGAATCTCCTTCTGGAGTATACAAGAAAATCCTTCGTCAATCACAGTCAATAAATGCACGAAATGTAGTTAACCAGTCCATTCCAAGAATAATGTCAAACCCCGACATCTTTAACACAATAAAGTCGAATATCAGATGATGATCGGCTATTACTACTTCGCACCCTCTACACACACACCTTAATGTTGCACTATCACCGATGGGTGTTTCAAAACTTACAACCACATCCGACATCTCAATAGGTAAACCCAAAGCAGATACAAATGAAGAAGAGATAAATGAACATGATGCCCCAGTATCAAATAATACGCGAGCCCAAGAATTGAAAACTAATAAGGTACCTCGTATCACTGGAGTACTGCTAGTAGCCTCGTGTATTTCAGGAGTTACCAAAGTACCAGTTTCTTCTATGGCATAGACCCTTCCCTGAATTCCAGATGTCTGCCCCCGTCCTCTACCTATAGGTTGACGTGCAGATTCAAACACAAAACCAAGCCCCAGGCCCTCAAAGCTAGAGAAAAGGAGAAACTTAGGCTCGAAGAAAGGTTTTAATAAATATCTCTTGCCCCGAAGATATTTATAAGCATGCCAAAAAGTTTCTGTTCAGTCGACTGAACCCTTGAGTTCAGTCGATCGAATCCAAGAATTTTGGTTCAATCGACTGGGCCAAGCCCTCCAGTTGACTGAACTGCTGGGTAGTGTGTTTTCGACGTTGAAAAAAGGTTTTTAGTGCAAACACAACTCAAACAAGCCTCTACCAAACCCCAGAAAGAATATAACACATTTATACATACTGTTCTACAACTTTAAAATATAACTCATGCATCGAGGCTATTCATATACTAAAATAAACATGTCATGTGTATAAATAACTCAAAAAAAATAAGGTTCCCGGTCTCACAACTCTCCCCCCTTAAGGAATTTTTCCCCCAAAATTTGCAACAAGGTCACGAGGCAAATAGGTCTGGGTATCTAACATGCATCCCAGACTCGAGCTCCCACGTCGCTTCTTCAACCCCGCGATGAAGCCATAGGATCTTGACATAAGCAATTGTTCTCCCCCGCAACACCTTCTCCTTTGTATCAAGAATCCTCACTAGATGCTCCTCACAAGTGGCATTCTCATCAACCTGCAGTTCAGCCCAATCTAACACATGCAAAGGATCGGGCTCGTACCTCTGAAGCATAGAAACGTGGAACACATTGTGCACAGATGCTAACTGAGGTGGCAAAGCCAGACGATAAGCAACCTCACCAATCCTCTCGAGGATCTCAAATGGTCCAATGAAGCACGGTGACAGCTTCCTGCTACGACCAAACCTCATCAAACTTCTACGTGGCGAGACCTTCAGGAATACATGATCCCCCACTGCAAACTCCAAAGGTCGCCTCCTCTGATCTACATAACTCTTCTGGCGACTCTATGCTGTCATAAGGCGTTGGTGAATCACGATAACCTTCTCTGTCGTTTCTCATACCAAGTCAGGTCCCAAGACTGTGGTCTCTCCCACGTCTGCCCAATACATGGGTGATCTACACGGTCTATCATACAAAGCCTCATACGGTGCCATCTCAATACAGGACTGATAGCTGTTGTTGTATGTAAACTCTGCCAGCGGTAGATGATCCTCCCAAGAACCTCTGAAGTTAAGGACACAAGCCCTCAACATATCCTACAGAATCTGTATGGTCCTCTCTGACTGACCATCTGTCTGGGGGTGAAAAGCAGTACTGAACATCAAGTTCATCCCCAATGCCGCCTGAAGACTCTACCAAAAGTGCGATGTGAAGCGCGGGTCTCGGTCAGAAACAATAGATACTAGCACTCCATGCAACCAGACTATCTCTCTGATATATAAGTTACTCAGTCGTTCCACCGAATCCTTCACTCAGATGGGGAGAAAGTGTGTAGACTTTGTCAACCTATCAACTACAACCCACACGGCATCGTGTCCCCTAGGTGATCGAGGAAGCCCTGACACAAAGTCCATCGTGACGTGCTCCCACTTCCACTCAGATATAGGCAACGACTGTAGCAATCTTGCTGGTCTCTAGTGTTCTGCCTTCACCTTCTGACAAGTAAGGCACTGTGAAACAAACTGGATCACATCCCTCTTCATTCCCGTCTAACAGAACTGACGACGAAGGTCATGGTACATCTTTGTGCCTCCAGGATGCACTGCAAGGAGAGAATGATAACGCTCACATAGTAGATCAGCTCAGCATGACTCTGGCATAAATAACCTCCTGACCAACCTCAGACTTTGACCTGAACCCACAATCCATCCTGCTGTATCCTCTCCACTAGCAACACGATCTCGTATCATCTGGGTTTCCTAATCCATTTGCTGGACCTCTAGCACATGTGCTATGAACGCTGGTCGAGTAACTACTGAAAATAGGGTAGCACCCGTCACTGTCTCCCCTAGACACAAATCAAACTCTCCAACCTCTCCAAGCATGTCCCACTCACGTATAGCCACAGAAGCCAACGACTCGTGAGATCCGTTACTGAGCACGTCTACCACAACATTGGCCTTCCCTGGATGATACTGCAAATTAAAGTCAATCCTCCAACAACTCCATCCATCATCGTTGGCGCAAGTTCAGGTCCTTCTGCGAAAATAAGTATTTCAGACTCTTGTGATAGGAGAAAATCTCGAAGTGCTCACCATAAATATAGTGACGCCATGTCTTAAAGGTAAAGACCACGGCAACCAACTCCAGATCGTGTGTCGGGTAGTTCTTCTCATGCATCTTCAATTGTCGAGAACCGTAGGCTACAACCTTACCCCCTGCATCAGAACACATCCAAGACTGTCATGTGATGCATCACAGAATACGGTATACCCCAAGCCTCACTCAGGAATGATCAACACTGGCGCGCTAGTCAACCTCATTTTCAGGCCCTAGAAAGCTGACTCACAGGACTCACCCCAAACAAACACAACGCCCTTCTGCGTCAGACGCGTCATCGGTGCAGCAAGTCTTGCAAAGTTCTTCACGAACCGTTGGTAATAGCTTGCCAAGCCTAGAAAACTGCGTATCTCAAAGATGCTCTTCGGTCGCTCCCAACTTATCACAGCATCAGTCTTCGACGAATCCACAGCTACCCCATTTTTTGACACTACGTGTCCAAAAACCCTCACCTCAGACATCCAGAACTCGTACTTCTCAAAATTTGAATACAAGCGATGCTCTCTCAAAGTCTGTAGCACGATCCGCATGTGATCCTCATGTGCCTCCCTAGTGGGTGAATATATCAAAATATCATCCACAAATACTACCACAAAACTGTCCAGATAAGGATGGAAGATTCGATTCATCAAACTCATGAACGTAGAAGGAGCGTTTGTCAAATCGAATGGCATAACCAGAAACGGCATAACCAGAAACTCGTAGTGACCATAGCGAGTTCGGAAGGAAGTCTTCGCTATGTCCTCGTCCCTAGTCCTCAACTGGTGGTATCCTAATCTCAAGTCAATCTTTGAGAAGCAGCTCGAACCCTTCAGCTGATCAAACAAATCATCTATCCTCGGCTTCGGATACTTGTTCTTCACCGTCACCTGATTCAGCTTCCGGTAGTCATTGCACAAACGCAAAGATCCATCATTCTTCTTAGCAAAAAGAGCAAGACCTCCCCACGGTGAAGTACTCAGCGCATAAACCCTCTGTCTAGCAACTCTTGAAGCTGTACCTTGAGTTCACGTAACTCAGCAGGTGCAAAATGAAAGGACGATATAGATATGGGAGCAGCTCTGGGAACTAGATCAATAGGGAACTCTACCTCTCAGCTCGGCGATAAATCGAATAGATCGTCAGGAAAGACATCTGAATAGTCACAAACCACCGAAGGTAACTCCCCTCGACTCCTAACTACCTCATCCAACATAAGTGCTGAAAAGAGGAAACCCAGGTTACCTTAGTTCCGCATAGCGCTGGGTGAAGACATCAAACCCTCATCCCGGTCACCCACAAAACAAAAGAAATCTCCTGCAGGTGTACAAATCGTTACCCTCCGTCAATCGCAATCGATAAAGGTGTTGGAACGCAGAAAAAAAATTAAGAACCGGCACCGTGACCGTAAAAAAATGGCGCATGCGTTTTTCATGAAAAACCATATCAACGAATAGATATATTAAGATTAAATATACCTTTAAGAAACTTGTACAAGTTTCTTTGATGCAGAACAACGATCCGAGACGACTCAATGATCTTCTCACATATATCCTGACGCACACGACGATCCCAGCGAGTGGGCACCGATCCGGATCTCTATGTTTTTCTTCTTCTTGGTTTCTATCTCACACTTTTCTCTCAAAGCAAAAGGAATACACCATAAGAGAGATAGAGGGGTGGCAGCTAGGGCTTGGGATTGAGGTTATCTCTTAGGCTCCTTGTGCTATGTATTAATATATCAGTTGAGATTTTCATAGAAACTATATATCTCTTTCCTAAAACCAAGGAGGAGATATATATTTTTCATAAAACATCCTTATACCCCTATTAGGGCAGGCCACCTAAGGAGTGATCCCTAGGTGTGCCAAATTCCAATACCGCCCTCTATTATTTAATTTAATCCCTGAATGTTGCCGGCGGCAAAATCAACATTCAAATTAAATTAAATAATTACCAAAACCGATAAGAAAATATCCGTGCGTATAATGGGATACGTGAGGGATCACGAGGAAGTATGGGGCTTGGGCTAATCGTACGAGAAAATCGAATATCCCTAACCCTGTTCCCGAGTTAGATCCTTTCTCGCACGAACCAGAACTTATTCCACTAAAGGTCCTGACTAAGCTCCCGGTCCTAACTTAAATTATGTCTTGAGTTTTCAAGTATCAAATGCACTGAATTCTCCCCACTTTTAAGATATGAATTCCCGATAAATAAATTAGGTTACTGACAACTCGATT
>JAOTRH010229842.1:0-10214 GCA_034768845.1 Heliamphora exappendiculata
TAGCCTTTGAGTGAGTGAGTAAAACTCATCAAAGAAGAGTTCAAGAGAGATTAGAAGAAAACAGGAGCTTGTTTTCAGAGTATTTTCTTGAAGCTGTAACAGGTTTGTGAATATACCCGTAAACATTCAGATAGCTCAAGTAGAAGCTTGAAGCTATAACAGGCTCGTGAATGTACCCGTAAATATTCAGATAGTTCAAGTAGAAGTTTGAAACTTGTAAGGACTTGGAATACGCCCGGAAGTATTCTGAATAGTGAAAATACCCATGGGAGATCTTGAGAAGTGGATGTAGGATAGGATAAAACCGAACTACTATAAATTCCTGGCGTCTGGTTCTTTCTCTCTATCCCTCATCTTTTAATAGTTGCATTGATTATATTCTAGCATACCTTTTCATATTGCAATATTAAAATATTTTAAAAAAAGGCTTTAAATTTCCTTTAAAATAGAAAAGACCCAATTCACCCCCCTCTTGGGTTGCATAGATCTAACAAGCGATTTGGGTAGTTCAGATCATGTGTTGGGTAGTTCCTCTCATGTGTCTTCAACTGCCGGGATCCATAAGCAACAACCTTGTCTTCCTGCATCAGAACGTAACCCAAACCCTCATGTGATGCGTCACAGTACACGGTGTAACCCAAACCTCGCTTAGGAATAATCAGCATTGGCGTACTGGTCAGTCTCCTTTTCAGCTCCTGAAAAGCTGACTCACAGATTTCGTTCCACACAAACGGGACTCCCTTCCACGTCAAACGCGTCATCGGTGCTGCAAGCCTAGAGAAGTTCTGTACGAAACATCGATAATAACCCGCTAGACCTAGAAAACTGCGGATCTCAAAAACGTTCTTCAGTTACTGCCAATCCGTCACTGTATCAGTCTTTGTCGAGTCCGCTGATACACCATCCTTTGACACCACGTGTCCAAGAAATCTCACCTCTGTCATCCAGAACTCACACTTCTTGAACTTCGCATACAAGCGATGTTCTCTCAGAAGTTGCAAAACAACATGCAGATGCTCCTCGTGCATCTCCCTCATGGGTGAATACACAAGAATGTCATCCACGAATATGACTATGAAACTATCCAGATAAGGATGGAAGATACGGTTCATCAGACTTATAAACGTAGCAGGTGCGTTCGTCAAATCGAACGGCATAATCAAAAACTCGTAGTGACCATAACGAGTCCGAAAGGCGATTTTCGCTATGTCCTCATCCCTGATTCTCAACTGATGATACCCTAACCTCAAGTCAATCTTCGAAAAGCAACGCGACCCCCTCAACTGATCAAACAAGTCGTCAATCCTCGGCATCGGATACTTGTTCTTCACCGTTACCTGGTTCAACTTCCTGTAGTCTATACACAACCGCAACGAACCATCCTGCTTCTTTGCAAAGAGCGCCGGAGCTCCCCACGACGATGTACTCGGCCGTACAAACTCTTTATCTAGCAACTCCTGCAACTGCATCTTGAGTTCTCTCAACTCAGCCGGTGCAAAACGATAAGACGTCATAGAGATAGGAGTAGCTCCCGGAACAAGGTCAATGGAGAACTTCACATCTCGGCTCGGTGGCAACTCAAATAGATCGTCAAGAAAGACGTCCGGATAGTCGCACACCATAGGGGGTAACACTCCTCGAACCCCAATTGGTTCATCCAATTCGAGCACAGAAAAGAGAAAACCCAAATCTCCTCGAACCTGAGTGACACCTGGCATGGACATTAGGCCCTCATCCCGATCACCTACGAAGTAGAAGTAGTCACCCTCCGGCGCATAAATCGACACTCTCCGTCGCTCACAATCTATAATGGCACGGTAGGTAGTCAGCCAGTCCATCCCTAGGATGACATCCAACGTGGTCATGTCTAGAATGATAAAATCAAACTCTAAACAACGACTGACGACCTCCAGCACGCAGGATCTACAAACAAAACTCAGCGTCACACTCCCAATAACTGGGGTCTCTACACATAAGGTACTACTCAACCAGTCCATTTTCTACCCCAAAGCAGATACAAAAGCAGATGATATAAACGAATGTGATACACCCGTGTCGATAAGAACACTGTTCCATAATCTAAAGACTAGAATAGTACCTCTGATCATGGCTAGAGTAACTGCTGCATCAGGCGCAACTGGTTCTTTAGAAGAACTGCGATCAGCAAGAATATAAGCCCTGGCCTGTGGTGGTCTGGTATGTCCACTATGACCCTGAGTCGTCGGCTGCCTCACAAACTGAGCTGAAGCACCTCCTTCCGTAAACCTTGACGTCTAAGCCCTAGGCTACTGCGGAGCCTGTCGACTCTGTACAGTTGAAGTAGCTAGCGCTCTTGTCACACCCTAGATATTCCCCTCTCTGGGACAGTATCTGCGAAAGTGTCCAGACTGACCACACCCAAAGCAGATAGGTGGGTCTCTCGCTTGTGTCTGAACGGGCGCTGAACTCTGAGCCTGGCCCTTCTGCGGACACTCAACTAAACGATGCCCCGACTGTCCGCATCTATAACAGATCAACCATCTCTGCTCTGGTCTTCCTGTCGAGGCCACTGAAAGTGTAGGTGCAGACGTGAAAATCCGAGATCACGCCCCAAAACCTGGGGTCACGTGAAAATCCACCAAACATCCGTTTTATATGAAAATATAGGTTTTCATACATTAAAATTCGCCTGTTAAAACCAATGGAATACCCAACAAAGATATCTCTCATAAATAAAAGGCATACAATTCTAACATGCATACATTATATCACCTTATGACGTACAAAACCTGCCTTCAGGAATAAGCGTACCAAAAAAGAAAAATTATAAAAGTCTTTCGCCATCGCGAGCACTACCCAAGCTACTCCTCATCCACATCATTACCTGTAAATGATTTTACAGAAAATTTTCACTCGTGAGCCGAAGCCTAATAGAAACAGATAATAAGCTGTAAAGTAGAAAAATATGCAACCATATGAGTAGGAGCTAAACTCAACCACAACCCAAAAAGATTTTTCACAAATCTCAAGTTTTCCCATCAAACTACACAAGTCTCCTAAAACGGTTTTATTAACATAAAATCTTATTTTCATCCTTCAAATCATGCGATACAAATATTACAAATAACCAATCATAGTTAAGGAAAAACAGTAATCAAAACATTGTTCCTTCATGAAATGTTTCATTGTGGAAAAGAAGAAGAATGTGATCCTATGTACTGACTTTGTCACATAGACAAAGGTAACAACTATAAACTTCTGTACATTACCCTAGACCCTAGCCATTCAAGGCTCGCTAGATAATGACAAATTCTATACGGAGCACCATAACTAACCGCTTAATTTATGGGCGACCACCCGAGGGTATAAAGCACCCAACTAACTCAATTTACGAGAACTAATCCGAAGGTACAGAGCTCCTACGCTGCGCACGTTTCTGGATTTACACCAATGGTAACTCGTGCCAAATACACGTCATCTCGGTACATCTAGATAATCTACTAAAAATTAAAAATATTTTACAAATATACATTATACATGTATATACAGATCCATCCATCAGCATGGAGATCAACAAAATATTTCAAAATATTTTTCTAAAAAGCAGTTATACAACATATGTATAAACAAGAAATCCAATCAATGAACTATGGAGTTCAAACCAAAATATATATAAGAACATATTTCAAAACGTTTTAAAAGTTAAAACTCAACCCCGAAGGTTGGCTCTAAACCTCCAAAAACATGTTTCTCAAAGTTTTCTCAAAACTCTGTTTTCAAACCACCTTTTGAAAACTAAGAACGTCCACAAGTCATATCTTGTAATAAATCAAGAAAAGTTCAAAACATGTTTTTTACCCAAATAAACAAAGTTTAAACATAAAACATGACATTTGGCAAAAAATGGATGAAAAATAGTTAAGAAAGGTTGACATACACTCACTACTTTGGTCATAACTTTTTCTACAAAAAGAACTTTACTGTGAGAGAGGTGTCATTGGAAAGAAGACTTCTGAGACTTCAATTTGAACACAAAACGACCCAATTCTGAGTCCGGATGAGGGAGATATGATCAAAAGAAAAATGCCAAAAAATAGTCATGCGGACCCGGCGCTCGCGAAGCGGTCGCAGAGCGCATGAGTGCCCTTCAGCATCCATTGACGCTCCAGAACGTCCCAGTTCCGAGTTTTAAGCCCAAAGACAAGTTTTTCAACTCCCAAAACATGTATAAACCCAAAATCAAAGCCTCTAACCACTTATTTTGATACCCATGGGCATATACAAACCCAAAACAACATCAAAGCTTCGAAATGGATTCTCAAAAATTCGATTTCGTCCAACCGAAACGACGAAAATGGTTTTAAACCAAAAACCAGATCTAAGACATAAATCACATTTTCACGCGTTTTTATACGGTGAAACAGTATAGAATTACATATAACACCCTTATACAGCAGTAGAATCTAGAATCCTATTTCGTTGGGTCAAAAATCCGATGCCTCGATCTACATGTAAATTCGAGTTTCGTTGAAATTAAATTTCGTCCGGATGGATGCGTAGACCACGAAGCCAATAGCAAGGATCCGCTGTTGGATCGTTAAAAATCGAGCCCCGAGCCCCCAAGAATTTAGAGAGAAGGCAGAAAAAATTTGAAGAAAACTTAGTTGCTAAGTTTTGAAAATTTCTTTTGAAAATATCTAACGCCAGATATTTATAGGCCTCCAAAATATTCTTTTTTTTTAGTTTTCCAAATTTGCACAGAAATTCTCTACAACACCGAGAAGCAACCCCGCATGCTCAGTTTAATCAAAACATGCATAAAAACACATATAAGCATATCAAAGCGAAAATACTAAAAATGCGTCAAAACACCTAACATGCATATATATCAAAAATCAAATGGTACAGGGTCTTACACAATACCTGCCATAAAACTTTCAAACCTCTGAATTCTCCATAAGGTCCAAATAGACGAATCTTTGAATATAAATCAAATATAGAAATAACCAATTTTAACTCAACAAACAAAACTCTTAGCATATTCGACCATCAAAATTTTAAAGATACACCATAAACAATATTCGGCACTTGAAATCGACTAAAATAACTGCTTTTATAATCTAATAAGGCAAAATAGAATTTTAAATGCTGAACAGATTAAATTTAATATTACGGTTGAATCCAAAACAACAAAAAACAATGAGAACTACTCTGACCCAATAAAAAAACTACACAAAAATAATAAATCGACCAAAAAAGAAAGAAACAAATGTGAGTAATCTTCACCGAACACTTTCTAAGAGAATTATGCATGGATCACGGAGCTTCCCATGGAAACAAATCATCAACTGTGTAGCTAGCAATCTTTTCAAACTAAGGACTCGTTTGGCTAATTACAAATATTACAAAGACTTAATTAGAGCATGTGGGAGCGTCTGAACTCAATTTTTGACGTATAATATACCGTTGGAATCGTCTCGACGAGACAAAATTTCTAGTATATTCAAAAATAATTTTTAATTACTTCAATTCTAGACAGAGAGCAAAAAATTAATTTTAACCAAATCTCTTATACTACTTGTTGTGCAAAAGGCCTCAAACAATCACAAACAAATTACAAAAAGACAAATTTTACGTGATTCGATAATTTGCCTATGTCCACGGGTGGCAGAAATTCAATATATGGGGAAGGAATTACAAATCATTACTCTCACAAATTCTTTCTCTCAAACAAAATTTACATACGCTAATTATTTAAACATACAATCATATTTATTGAAGAGAAAAGAAACCTAATCTATTCATACTTATGCTAGTCAAGTTCAAAACTAATTAAACTTGTATAAATTTAAATTATTCAGAACTCTTCAAATTTAGTAATCATGATAGACTAAAAGTCTATGCGTACCAACTTAAATTGGATTTGAGCTAAAATTTTTAACATATACATATAGCAAAAGTTGTGAGTATTTTGTAAAAATTATAATTTGTACCTAAAATAGAAGAAAAAATAGTTATAACTTGTAACAAAAATTGTGGGTATTCAAAATAAATTATAATTTATAATTAAAATTAGTAGTGAGAATTTAAAAACTAGTAGCACTAGCATTGTTGAGTTAGAATATGAAGTTAAAACCAAAAACTATATATATATATATATAATAGGTATGACCGCTCTTGCTGTAATTAAACTTAAGAATTTATAAATTATAATTAAAAAAAGTGGACATAGGCAAATTATAAATTTAATATGTTTATTAAAATTATAAATTTATAGGTCAAAATTAGGGGATCACCGTGCTCGTGAGAAAAGAAAATGTGGAATTCAAAATTCCATAGAAGAAAGTAGGTTAGTTCTCACCGGCAAGTGAACTCACTTGTCAATGTAGGAGGGCACTTAATAATAGTAAAATTTATGTTTATTAATTTTAAAATCAAATGCTAAAAAGTTTTAAAAAAAAAAAACTATAAATACTTGTTTAAATATTTTTAAATTTTTAAGCCAAAATCTAAAAATTAAGCAAAAACAGACAACCTAACCTCGTAATAGTCAATGGGAAGGCTGGAAAATAAATGGTGGTCAAATGGTTTTGTTGGGTTTGGGGAAGATTGGAAGACCAGATTCATTGAAGTCTTCAGGCCGTGTGATCAAGTTGTGATTCTCTTTGGTGTTTTTGTATACAAATTAAAATACTTAACCTGTGGATATAGGTTTTGATGATCACATTTTTTTTCATTTTTTATTTTTTATTTTGCGAAAAGAACCTTTGATTTATCCACTTAAAAACAAGAATAAATTGTTACAGATGATAGGAACCCCACCTAAGGCAGGAGTCTATCCATGATTAGATTATATTTGAATATTATATAATATGGCATTTGATCTTTAGTGATTAAAAATAAACCCTTATTTAGTTTCACTTAAAAGTTGTCTTTTTGTTGTAAAGGAATAAGCTTTTAAGCTATTTTATTTGATTTATCTAAAAACTAACTTTTTTTGTCATTTTTTTCAAAAAAAAAAAAATTCTATACATATTTCAAACACCTTAACTTTTTTTCTAGTAAAATTATTATAATATCAATTTAAAAAGTTAACCCTTCTCATAAAAAATATATATATATATATATATATATGCCAATTAATATTCAAAATAGTACTACAACTTAAAATCTAAAGAGTAAAGATATATTAATTAGACATTTTAATAAAAAATAAAAAATAAAAAGCTACTATAAAAAAGATTCTAAACAATCTTATTTTTTTATTTTTTATTTTTGAAAAAAATTAAATTTTTTGAAAGTTAAATTTTTTAGACATATCAAATAACGTTTAAATGGTGAGTTTATAAAATAATATAAACACCGAAATCAGGTGGCATCAAAATTTGGTAATCAAATATAATTATAATAGCATTACTCATAGTATAATGCTTGTAAAAATAGAAAAAAAAAATCACACCGCATGACACATTTAAGAAAAAAAATTATACAACAATAAAGTTCCAAGAAAAAGACTATACGTAAAAAATTTTAAAAGTAGTACAGTCTCTCATTTAACATATAATATTGAGACTTTTTAACTTAAATGCTTAAACTTTTAAGGAGAATACAAAATTTTATAATGTCTAATTAGATTCAATGGTGCTAGGGGCACTTGTATTATCGATGTCAATTCATATTAAATTGTCAATTAATGCCAAGAGAAAAAAAAGTGAAACATGAAAGAAATACATATAGCAATTTTTTCAAAAAATTAATAATAAAGGATATATAATTTCAGATGATAAGTAATTTTTTAAAATTAGTATTGGATCAATTATTAATATCACGTTTTAAGTATTGTATATTTTATATTTTGAAAAATTAATTATTCAATAAATACATAAATTTTTCACCACTACTTGTAACATTCAAATAAGAAAAATACAACTTTATAAAATACGAAATATAATTTTATGTTTAATTCAATCAATCAAACATGTAGTTATTAAACTAGGGTTATTGGGCACCGACGGTAAATAATGCCTATTATCTAATTTTATTTATTGTTATTATTAAGTGGCATAACACATTTTTTTCTTGACATTAAGTTGTAATAGATTTTGGGAGCATGAAGATTATCCTAAATACACTTTTTTATAAGTTTGTTTAGTACACATTTTATTTTTAAATATATAAATAATTATGTAATATGTGCAAGTATTTTAATTCTTTTAATGATTATTTTTAGAGAAATTGTATGTGAATTTAAAAGTTTTCATTTTTTTATAAATAAAGCAAGTCAGACATAGGATTGAAAATTCAAAATATCCCAATTAAAAATATGAAATAAGAAAATATACAATGGATAAAAATTATGTTTGACATTACTGAAACTAGTAGTTTATAGATTGTACCTTATAGCAGAAATAGTTAGTATTTGATAAGAATTGTAACTTGTAGCTGAAATAAAAAAAAATTATAATTTATAGCAGAAATTGTGAGTATTTAAAATAAATTGTAATTTATAACTAAAATTAATAGTAAAAAACTAAAATTTATAACAAAAACTTTACCAAATACCCCAATGTAAAAGATGCCAAAAAACCCAACTCAAAATATACCGAGGATAAAAACGGTAAAAGATTTGAAAAAAGAAACACATTTCATGAACACCAAAAAGCAACTAAAAATATATATACAATAATTAAAAACGTAAAAGATGCCCAAAAAATATACAAAGGACAGAAAAATAAGAAGGTAAAAAAAAATCAATTTATAAATAGTAAAAAGCAGCCGTTCTTACTATATAGGGACGAAAAACAAAAGAAAAAACAAAGTGAAAGGTTCCTTACTTTCCCTTCATCTTTCAATTTTTACATTTTCTATGTTACTTAACTTACCTTTTTTTTTTTCTCTTAAGAAAAATTATTTTTCCTCTCACTTCCTTTTTCATGACAAAATCAAACAGAAAAAAAAAAATATTGTTTAGAATAAATTACACTCACTTCCTTTAGAGTTTTTAACAAAAATAAAAATATATTTTTTACTTATTGAAATATCACTGATTTTTTTTGTCAGTGATATTGCTCAACACTATTAACAACAATTATAAATTTATTAATTTAACCCTAGGGATGGTGCTAGAGGTAGCGCCACCCTACTCTGTCCTATTTGAAATATTTAAAAAATAAATTTTTATGATCAAATCTATTTATTACATAGAATTCATCGAATTTATTTATTATATAAAATTTTAAATTTTTTTGAATAAATTTAAAATTTCATAACATCAAATTCAATAAATTTTACATAATAAATAAATTTAATTATAAAAATATATTTATCAAATATGACACAGCACGAGTGATGTCCTTTTAAGCACAGCACAGCGGTGCGCTGTGCTGCGGTCTTGGGCACAGCACCGTCCCATGTCCTTATCAGACACTCCTTTCCGCTGGCTACTCTACACAATCTTATTAGTGTCACTGAGCTTGTTCTTATTCTCCAAATCGAGCAAAACATCAACAAAGTCCCGGAGCCGTTGTCACCCACCACTTCGCTGTTGTGCTCCACCCTCATTCGCCTGTGCTCCTCCACTCCGCCACCGTTCTCAGCCCTCCTCCGCCTGTGCTCCTCTACTCGGCCACCGTTCTCAGCCCTCCTCCGCCGTCTCCTCCGCCGCCGCCGCCGCCGCTGCCATTTTCACTAAAGTCATAGCACCTTCCGAACATACTCTTCATCACATTGTTCAGCGACCCGAAATGCAACACTCATCGTCACATTGTTCAACAACTTCGTTTTTCTTCATCAAATCCCCAATTTCGCCCCCTTCTTCTTGTAATCTCTAGGCTGTTTGTGGACGGAGGGGTTATTGTTTGAGGAATGGGCTGTTTGATTCTGATGCTTATGTGGGCACTGCTTTGGTTGGTTTCTATTCGAGGTTTGGTGTGAAGATTAGTCGTGATATATTTGAAATTATGGTTGTGAGGAATGTGATGATTTCTGGGTACTGAGATCATATCTGAAGAAATTAAAAAGAGAAAATAACTTTATATTTTCTGTCTCAATTTTTTTATGGTATCAGAGCTGACGACGACGGCGAGTCACGCAATGACGCGAGTCGCTGTGGAACGATATAGAAGAAGAAGATTCCTCCGGTGACGGCGACGCGAGTCACGTGACGGCAGCAGCGGCGACGGACCCGTCTCGGCGCGGCTCTGGAACCTCAGATCTGGTCGATGAGGGAGACGACA
>JAOTRH010229853.1:0-10213 GCA_034768845.1 Heliamphora exappendiculata
ATAAATGATATACATACATTGCTCATAAAGATTTTCATAAAATGGAAAACTAATTTTATTAAAAATAAAATTAAATACTAAAAATATGGTTTTCAGTATACCAACCCTAATAGATGGGTCAAATGTAGTTGCAAGATTTGATGTAGGCGAAGGCGGTGGCGACTTAACGAGAGGAGGTCGCGAAGGATTGTGGTGGCGGCGAGGGCCGATGGCACAGGAGTTCGGCGATGACGGCTGGTGATGGTGCTTGCCGAGGAAGGGGCGACGATGATGCCGATGATGTTATTATTCGTCGTTGCTGGTGAGTTTGGTTGAGTTGGATGAGAGAGAATATGATCTTTTGGCTCTGGTACCAAATGATGTGGTACCAATAGACAAGAAAGGGAAAAAAGGATTAGGGATTAGAGGAAGAACAAAGATTAGTTGAAGAAGACATAAAGAGGAGGTAGAAATCACACAATTACAAATTCAATTATTATCCATAAAAATCTGGTCAATATATCGAAAGACCATCTTATTAATAAGTCTAAATTCTAAGTAAAAATAGAAACTTGAATTCTTAACTAAAAGAAACAAAATATAATATCCTAATTGATACTTTTTCAAATCTTACTAAATAAAAAAACCTAATATAAAACGGAAACTAAATATAAAATACTATAATTAATAAATTCCATAAGATCTTTTTTGTCCGCATCACACCCTTACCTCAATAGCTAGCTTTGGAGTTGAGTTGTACCTAAGACTGTGTAATATAGTATCAGAGCTGGAGTACCAGGGATGGGTAGTGTGCGTGTTCCTGGCTTGCACACGACAGGTTCTGCTAAATAACTACATTGTGCGTGAGGAGAGTGTGAAGCGAAGTTGCACATCGCTTGAGTATAAAATTTATATGTAATATATAAGCGTGATGGCACCCTTACCTCAATAGCTAACTTTTGGTATTGGGTTCTACCCAAGACCGTGTAGCAAGACTAGGTTTTTCATTTCTCTCTCAGTCCATCTATCTCATGAGTCTCTCTTTGTTAGTCTCGTATTTCTCTATTTTCTATTGTTTTGATTGATCGAAAAATCGAATTCATTGCTTCAAGAAATAAGCCTTTGCAAGACAATGCGTAATGGAACAACAGTTATCGTCACGACTGATACTAAAGCATATTTACTGTATTAGCTAATATTTTTGTGATTTTATTTCTCAGCAATATATTTATGTGTATCGTATTAGAAGTCTGAAAACACCTTAGGTCTTCCAATATGTTTTGTAAAGGTTGATATATCAAATCTTACCATTCATTCTTTGTTTAACAATTGCGATTTGGTTGATATGAGTAGAGCAACAATGGTTTGCTTGTTCGAAATTGTTTCTTTTATGCTGAAATGCACATTGCTGGGTTAGCTTGATCATAACTTTTTGATTCAGACGGTGTATACATAACTCTCATTTGAGCACATATTACTTTCATTTGAATGTATTGGTGCTACATAATAATGTTTGACTCTATAGCCTCCACCTTTGAATGCAGATGGTCCTCTTTTGAACACACAATTACAATTTTGATTAGTATCGTGAAACTTTTGGAGAAGCAAGCCATTGTTACAGTTTGATTTGGAGAAGATTCATGTGAATGAGAATCCTGCAGATATGTTCACAAAGGTGGTAGCAATGGAGAGTTGAGGGGCTGCTCAACTTTAGTCGGTCTTTAAGCTTAGAAGATGGGAGGATGGCTCCCATTGGTTTCCTTGGTTGCTTTTTAGGCGACGGTGGTTTTCGGGTATCAGAAGGATTGGAGTGGATTTACTTTAAGTGGGAGATTGTTGGTAAGGTGAAGCAAATCCATCAAATTGACAAACGGATTGATCGGTCTTGGGACCGATCGATCGGTCTGCAAAAGTATTACGAGCTGCCTCAGATGGATTGACAGATAGATTGATCAAGATTGATGACGGATCGGTGTGGGCACCGATCGATCGATCTGCAGCAATACTGGAAGCAATCAAAGATGGATGGATATATCGATTAGGATTGATGACTGATCAGGCGGTCTGGAGCAAGATTTTAAATATCAGCCGTTACGTATCGTATCGGCCGATACGTATCGGGATTTTTGGCTTCCAATATTGATATTTACCAATGTATCGGCCGGTACTGTCCGATATCTACCGATACATAACCGTATCATCGATATCGATAAGTCTTTCGATACGGTGATTTAGAACCCTGGTCTAGAGACTGATCGAGCGGTCTAGAGACCGATCGATTGGTCTGTTTCGGGACTGCGTTATTTAAGCTGCTAGGGTTGCAGCTGTTCACAGTTTTGACCTAGTTTTCTCTTATTGTTTTGCTTCAAAATATCATTCTTGTAATCTCCCAAAAAGTATAGTAAAAAATGTCAATCCATGGATGTTGGCACAAGTTTCAGAACCACGAAAATCTGTATATCTTGTTCCTGTGATTTTTTGTTTGTTTGTTTTTTGTTCTTTTGGGACTTGTGCGTGCTTCCTGTGGCTTGTGGGTGAGATTATCTATTGTAATTAGAGACTTTAAACCGGGCATTCATCACAACATGCAAGAAAACCGCTCTTCAATAGCTATTGGAGATATGAATACATGGGCTTGGAATTTGAAACTATGGATCTCATGCATTTTAGCTCTTAAAATCCTTTTGTTTGGCTTTTCTCATGTACTTACTCTTGTTACTAATGGAGTTGTGTCCATGTTCTTTTCCTTAATATGGTTTTCCTTGTAAATCCTCTCTCTCTCTCTCTCTCTCTCTTGTGATCGATTCATTAATTGCCACACCATTCTTCTTTGCCATGTTAAATGTGAACTCAAACCAATTAAATCTTTGGTGATCAGTTTGCCTCAAATCAAACGACTATTGGTCAATTTATTTTGTATTTTTTTTTCTTTTTTCATTTTAAGAATCAATTTTAGGCTTGCTCACACTCTGATTGAGTTACTTGGTCTTCTAAACCCACCTCACAATGGTGCCTTTTCACTTCTATGATACTAGTAGATTTGTCAATAAAGTAAATTGGCGGTCTTTATTTAATTTTTATTGAATTAGTCAAAAACAATTGTATCATTCCTACTGATATGATAGGGTGGAGGTTATAGTAAAAAAAAGTTAAATGGTAAAAAAACTTAAGGAGAAATACATTTGAATCACCGTGTGCTTTCTCTTTTTTTTTTTTTTTCTCCCTTTTGGCTTGTAACGGAATAGTTTGGGCAAGAGCTTTATTGCATTGAGTGGTGCACGTGTTTATAATTTCTGTCACGGGACACGGAATCTACCGGTGAGTGTTTTGCTCTATATGTTGATATTTATTGCGTTGATTGGAAGTGCTATAGTAAGGTATGACTAGTTTTCTCTTTCATAGTAGTGGAATATGCTCCTCTAGTTTTCCATGCACACTCTGCGTATGACTGTTGGCACATACATTTTAAGTAACAAGGAATAACTAAAGAGTCCAAGTTGAAATCTCAAATCTCAATGGCTAAGGTTTGTCTAAACAAGCTAGAAACACGACATTAAGCTTGAAATGTACAATAAGCTGTAAAGCCAATCAGAAGATAGTGTGTGCAGAGTCCATGATGGAAATATCATATGGGAAAATTGGAGAAGATGAAACGGTTGATAGATTTTAAATTCAAAATGAGGGTTAGGATAGCATCTCATCTGACTTGAAATGCCCCTTTGGACTACCAAGTCACAATGGAAATAATCTCTCTCTAGGGATGCAAAGCTGTTGTGATATCTTTGATAACATCCTCATTTGAATTTAAATAGCCAAGTGAGAATTCTTATCATGTAGGCTGCTCTTTAAGAGGCGGAATTCCATCAATCTGAATGGAGAGACACAGACACATGCATTCTCATAGAGGCAGCTCTCTTATTTTGTGCAAGTAATTAATGACCTGACGTATCAAATTGAAAACAGGAGCCCACAAAAACAAACAATCACGACTATCATCTATCAACTAGAAAGTGGGAACTTGTGGATATGAGTTTCGAAATGCACACTTGCCTTTCTAAGCTGATATTTTCATTTCGAGTTTTCAGTTAACAATAACAACCCTCCTAGAAGCACAATAAAGATGCATAGAAGTGCCCGAACAGAAACAGGTGCATTTAGATACATGCACAGTGAATCATGAGTGATTGGAAATTGAAGTGTCTGATCCACTCTGTTTATGTTGAAGCTAAGGACTTGTATTAGTTAAGGGTCGAGATACTGGCGGTCAACCAATTAATGTTTGATATGTTATACTCATTGATGACAAGGTGAATCAACCTATTGATTCTATTCTGACCCGGTATCTTTCTTAAATATGATTCTTGCGGATGTAACTCATAAAACATACTTTATTATCGATTCAATTTAAGCTTTCAACCTTCTGTTTTGCTGAACCTCCTGGTGTAAAATTGCCTGTTTCATATGGGAAATTCCACACAAAAAAAACCACCGTTCGGCCAAGGCGACTAGCCCAGACTTGCTACCATTCGGCCCACTCACTCCATTCGGTGGTGGGCTCATTCGGCACAAGAATTCCATTCTCCATTTGTTAGCTCAAGGGTTTTTTATTTAGATTTTAATGATTTTCATAATTCATTTTCTAAGAATAAATTGATTTAAAAGGGATAATATTTAATATTTCCAAAAAGTTAGTGTTGACACAAATTGAACAAATGAATTAACACCTTTTAGCCATATGAGATGACTCATCTCTCAATGGATTAAATACTTAAGTATTCTTGAATGAGAATATTTTGTGTTGAACCTAATTGATAATTGAGTAACACTTTAAAGTAAATAATACTTGAACATCTCAAGTGTGTCAACACTTTTGAGCAAATGAGTTAACATCTTAACATATTTGTTCAAGATATTTCAGGTATTAAAAATTAGTGTCGACACAAATAGATTTTGGGTCGACACAAAATAGTCAAAGCTCTCTGCACTCAAAAAGAGTCGACACAAACTGAGTTTGAGTCGACACAAAAGTGGTTCCTCACTTTTGTTATTCGGAATTTTGAGTCGACACAATTGGAAAATGAGCCGACACAAAAATACCGAGGCCACCTGCAGAATTTCATGAGTCGACAAAAATTGAAGACGAGTCGACGCAAATATCTCGAGCCCGCCTGAAGAAATGTTGAGTCGACACCAAAGTTCAAATGAGTCGACACAAATCTCCAAAGAGTTTCTGCAGAATTTTAGTGTCGACACCAAGGTAAAATGAGTCGGCACAAATTGCCATCTCCGAAAATTTGAAGAACCATTGAGTCGACACTAAAATCAAATGTGTCGATATCGCTGTGTTGGTGAGAAAATTGTAGAAATTGTGTCAACCCCTCCGAAGATCAGAGTCGACCCAACCACTTGAAAAACCATGTCCAAGACATTTTGTGTCGACCCAAAAGCTTTTGTGTCGACATCTGCGACGGAAATTCAGATTCGCAACAGAGTTCAATGGTTGGATTTTTGGCATTTAATACCTTCACCTACCTCCAACGGTCATGAAGACTCAAAAGCTTATATAAGGAGTTACTTTTCAGTATTTAAAATCCCTGGAGATTTACAATCACTATTTTATTGCTTGATTTAGACTCAAAATCTTCAAGCTTTCATTTATTGCTGTAACTCTAGCTCTTGTACCTCATATCTCTTTACCTCTTCATTTATTGCCAATCAATTTCTGTAAAGAGAGTGAGTGATACTTATTGATACACTTCATTTATTGAATCTAAGAGTGAGTCATCCTTTATCTTTTGAGTGAGTGAGTAAATCTCATCAAAGAAGAGCTCAAGAGTGATTAGAAGAAAACATGAATAGTTTTCATAGGATCATCTTGAGGTTGTTGTATAAGGCCTTTGAATGTGCCCGTAAATATTTGTATCCTGGTGGATATTCTCAAGGGAAGTCTTGATGTTCTAAGGCTTTGAATGTACTTGTGAAGCATTCTACATAGTGAAAATTCTCAAGGGGTAATTTGAGGAGTGGACGTAGACTTGGAAGAAGCTGAACGACTATAAATCTTTGATGTCTAGTTCATTATCTCTATCCCTAACCTCTTTAATAATTGCATTGCTTTAATTTTTGATCATTTTGCTATATTTGTTTGCAATATTAAAAGGTTTTCGAAAAATGTTTTAAAAATTGTTTTTATCGTTTTAAGACTCAATTCACCTCATCTCTTGGGTTGCCTAGAACTAACACCATTTAATTTGAACCATTCCGTTGAAATAATTCGGTGGGTGTTGATAGTTTGCTAAACCTCCATTCAGCTGGTTCTCCATTTGGCACGAGCTCATTTGGTGCAGTCCTCATTCGAACTTTCCATTCGGCTAGGGTTTGTTCAGCGCAAGTGTTTCACTCGGCGCAAGGATTTGTTGCTCCATTCTGTGCAAGGGATTTTTCGGCCAAATGGGTTTTTGACCTCGGCCTTCATTCGATTATCACGGTTCGGCCGAAGCTCTGTTCAACCTTCATTCTTCTATTCGGTCAAGGCTTCATTCGGCGAATTAATTTATTGCTGACTTCCATTCCGTGGTGCTTCTATTTAGCCAAGCTTTCATTCGGTTCAGCCAAACTTTCCATTCGGCTAGGGTTTATTCGGCGCAAGGGGTTCATTCTGCCAAGGGATTTTCGGTGCAAGGGTTTTTTGGTGCAAGAAGGATTTCTCCATTCATCACTCAGCCTCAAATCGGTTATTCAGCAAGGGGATTTTTATTCGGCAAAGAGTTAATCCAGATTACCATTTGGCGGTTCTTCCATTCGTTCCTCTACATTCGTCTAACATCATTCAAACACAACCATCCTCTGTTCAGCAGTGTTTTTGCTGGTTTGGTGGTTTCCATTCAAAGCAAAGGGTTGTTGGAAGGTATATGTTTAATCGAAGTGCTCAGTGCCTCCATTCGGCCTTGGCCCTATTCGGTTCATTCACTCGTTGAAGGTATAGCTTCATTTGAGACCATTCAGCAATTTCCCTTTAACTTATTGCAACCAATACACTGGAACCGTGACTTCCATTCCGTCGTGTTTCCATTCCATCTTCGCCGTTCGGCCATTCTGTGCAAGCCCTATTCGGTCAAGCCTCGGTTTGTAAGTATGAGCAAATATCATTAACCTTAATTCGGACCGAGCTTGTCATTTGATCTTGATGTCTTTCATCCTTACAAGAACAGTTAAATCGTAAAAATGTATTAATTCATACATGGAAACATACTTGTATATAGCATGGCTAGTTACATATACATATGTGGTAGATTTTTTATACCTTTTCACTTGCTTTAATTATGTCTAATGTTGCTTTTATTGTCTAGTGTGTTCAAATTTTCTTGGCTTCCATTTTTGTAGATATCTGGTGGTTGGAGGCACAGCATGGCACTGACATCTGATGGAAACCTGTATGGTTGGGGTTGGAATAAGGTTGACGAGTTTTATGTACTTAATTTTTCAAATTGAATGCTGCTACTGCATCACTATTTAGTTGGCTAGTTTATAACAAACAGAGGAAGTGCAGTCTTTCAAGAAGTTAAAATTTCTTTTTCTTCTGCAGTTTGGACAGGTTGGTGTTGGTGACAATGTTGATCACTGCTCTCCTGTACAAGTTAGATTTCCACATGAGCAGGCAATTATTGTTCCCAAAACTCTCTGATGTATTAACAATAATTCATGGCTCCTGTGCCAATAATATTTAGTTCTGGAAACAATTTTGGTTTTTGATTTCTTATACAAAATCTGTCCTTAGTATCACTATCTTTTGCCGGTTTGAATTTTCATTTGCAGAAAGTAATTCAGATCTCATGCGGATGGAGGCACACGCTTGCTGTTACTGAAAGACACAATGTATTTTCTTGGGGAAGAGGTACAAATGGACAGCTTGGACATGGGGAGTCTATTGACCGGTAAAATCGTTTGGACTTGCCCAATATTTGAATTTTGAATTTTATGCGATGCATTGTATTTGGATTTGGGGATGGAATGCTCTAGAATGGTATATAAGGCGACAAAATAATGTTATGTTTTCTGTGTTTTCTTCTATTTTTTTTTTGTTATTGTATATCAAATAATTTTGGCAGCAATGTCCGTACATAGAGAAGAAACGAGATGTTTTTATAGACTTATAAAGAACTTATGACAATAAGCTAGAGATATAAGATGGCGGGTGTTAGAGAAAAAGAGGGCGACAAAGGAATATATTGATATGATAAATAACATATATTTGGTAACTTCTAAGTACAATTAGATTAGTTGTAGGATACACATGTGAATTTCTGATTACTATAGATTACATCGAGGGTCAACTTTGAAGTCTTTATCATTTTGCCTTAGTTATAAATGAACTGATTAGACATATTCATGATGTTATACAATGTTATATATTATTCGCAGATGGTATTATCTTAGATATTATAATTTCAAACGTACTTAACGCTAAGTTAGAAATTGGAAAAGAAGAATTGGAGTTAAAAGGGTTTAGTTTAGAATAAATAAGACCTAAAGAGAATATATAAGATGCAAACTTTAGTAACTGTAAAAGTAGAAATAGTGAAAAAATTGAGATTGAATAATGAAAATCATGAGATCCCGAAGAATGTATAGGTTAGTTATCTAACCTCGTTTATTATTAAGGATGAAATGATTGAGGATGATATAACCCTTACAATCAGTGTAGGTTGGCTCAAGGGGAGCTATGCTTATGGCATACAGATACCTATAAAATTGAAAAACAAATATTTATGAAATAACTATAAGAAACAACACATAAATAAAATAACTGTAGCTGAATTGTGTGATCGAAACACGTATCAATATCGGAAGGAAAAGTGTAACTCTGGAGTAATATTTGTGGAAATACTGAAGGAAGGAAAAATCTTAATTGACATGCGATCATGGTTCTAAATTGCGAGATCGAAAAACGTGTCAATATCGGTGATACAACCATTTATCAGCCAATATTAGACAGTATCGGCCAATATATGGTAAATATTGATATCAGAGGTCCAAAATACCGGTACATATTGACCTATACGATAAGTAATGACCAATATTTAAAAGCTTGCATTCGGTGCTAAATATAAAGGATATGGACTTATTGCATTTAGTTGGTGTATAGCTCTTGATAGAGTTGAATAAAAAAAAAAAAGAATTCATGTAAGTGATCCCAAATGATTGGGACGCAAGGCTTTGTTTAATGTCTTAAGGTTACAAAAAGAAGAGAAAAGAGAGTAAAGTATTAGTGCAATAATTGAAATGCTGCATCATTAATGGTGGATTACACAAAATAAATAGAGCATGAAACCCACGAGAGAGGCTACATTGCTTTCCCTCATTGTCTGAGTGATGAATAAGCACTGCATCACCGCATCCCCTCGCATAATATTTTACCGTAACAAATCAGTGAATTTGAATTCCTAACGTGAACTCTATTGTACTCTTTGTCAATAGCATTCCAATTTGAGTTTCCACTACATGGGATTCTTAAATGTGATTGGGTTCAAGTTCAATAGATACGTTAAGAAGCACGGACGCTTATACAGAGGAGGCGTGTTGTGTTGAACATCGACACTCTTCGAACACTCTTAAAAGTGTGTTTGATACTTCTTAAATGCGTCTTAATTAAAAAATTATATTTGCAATATCAGACACTTTTTGACACCTCGCACACACTTCGACGACACTTACACAAGTCATAATAACATGTTTTGGATTTTTTTGAAAATCATCTGGTGCACACTACATATATTTAACACATTTATAAGATGAAATATGCGGCTTTTAAACTTAATCAGTGATATTATATTTTTCGTGTCCTATAAATAATTTGTTTATATATTTGGCATATAATAAAAATATAAAAATATAAATTACTAATGTGTCCAATGTGTCGTGTCCTGGGGCTTTAGAAAATTCGATGTGTTTGTGTCACTTCGAGCAAGGCTGGGTGGTGTTTTTTCTTCCTGCTTTCAGTGATTGTTACCTGTTTTTTGTTTTTGGGAACTGAACACCATATTTTTGAATTATGGTTGACTCCTGTTTAATTCATGAACTTATGATTTTTTCACACAAAATTTGAAGAAACATTCCATTGATCATCGAATCTCTCAGTGTGGATGGATCTGGTGGACAGAAGATGGAATCCTCGAAAGTTGATTCGCCTTCAGGTGCTTCATGCTTCATGCTTCCTCTCTCTCTCTCTCTCTCT
>JAOTRH010229864.1:0-10212 GCA_034768845.1 Heliamphora exappendiculata
TTAAACTTTATTAAACGTTAATTATAAAAATGAAATGTCTCAATATCTCATTTACTTACAACATTTTTCTTATCATAGGTAATCACTTATTTTGACTCATCACTTTTTCTAACACTCATTATTACATTTTGTAAAATCTCATAAAGTTCATAAGGGTCCATAATAACAGAGCATCTTCTCTCCATTTCATCTTTTTTGATTCCAACCTCCGAAACAAACGGTCCAGAATCCAATTCCATAATTCCAACTCCACATTTGCGTATATCAATCTCTGATACATTGGGACGACCTCTATGTTCATCAATGACTAATCCGTATTCACCAAACTCTCCCTATCAAAAGATCTCTCCTCCTATCCGGCAAACCCAGGACATGGACCGCGATAGAATAGGAACAACTTTGCTAGGGGCACAATGCCAAACATCAACATTTTTTTCACTGTATTTTTTTCACATCACAACGATCGACGGCAGTCTCATTACATCATCTTCCAGCATCTTACTTGTAGAATATTTCAAATATCCCTTCATTTTACAATACGTAACACCCTTTTTAATATTAGAATCTTCTAGGCGGTACTTGATCACCTATGGAACCTGTCTGTCATTAATAGAACAATATCTATTATCATAATAAATTAACTCGTACTGACAATTTACAGGGAATACAAAATAAGCCTGTACACTATTATTACCTTCTAATCTTCGGTCACACACATTTACTCTAACCAACCCACTGACGTTAGGAGCACATAGGGGTGAAATTTTATTAATATTTTATCTATCTTAGTACTCTTATTACTGTATCTCAATCTCAACTGATGGAACAAATTAGGCAACGCAAGTTCAATACAACTGAATCATGTAGGGACCCAATCTCGTGTAATTTCAAAAGATTAATTAAGACTTGTTATGACGTGTTCGGTGGAATGTTTAATTTCGGGAAAGAATTTAAATTTTGATCATGATTTTGAGCGTTGATAATAATTATAAGCTTGTTTATGCATAAGATTAATTACCGTTAGTTGTATGAACGAGTCTCGAGGTGTTGGAACAAAATTTGGATTCTATGTAATCTTTCTTTCCTTGGAGCGCTGCCCAGTGAGGGATCGATCGAGCGGTCCCGAGATCGATCGATCAGTCTGTAACAGATAGCATTTTTAAGTTTGGGTTTTGGGGTTTTAGTTTCATTCCAAACTTCTCATTCTCTCTTTAGAACGAGATTCTAAGCCCTAGGGTTGGGTTTCGTGGCCTTTAGAGCATTCTTTGCTCATCTAGCGTGGTTTTCTTGCCTCTCTCCCGTGTGAACAATCATTGAGAAGTGACGACATACGTTTGAAGCTTCTCTCTCATCTCAAGGTGGGAGATTTGGTGGGTTGAAGCTTCCTAGAGCTTGGTTCTTGTGTTTTTATTCACCAAAAAGTAGGATCTACAACTATTCTCGAATATTTGTTTCACATGAATTGTATATTCGATTATATATACATGAAAGCATGAAATATGTATTTTTGAAACCCTAATTTAGGGTTTAAAGTGAAAGCATGTGAAATCTTAGAGTTTTGGTTGATTTATGGTGAATCTATCATGAGTAATTTGTTGAAAATCTATTATCATTACAAGATTAGAAATTAGGGTTTGGGTTGACCAAAATCTAAGAAAATTAGGGATTTTTTGGTCAATGGTTCATATAATAAAATTGATGTATGATTTGTAAAATTAAAGGTTGTGGTAACCTATCTATTTGTATAAATACTATGAATTTGATGACGAAATGAAAAATTTAGAATTTTAAACTAATTAAAATTGGGTTATGTAAACTTGATGATATCGAATATATATATATATATATATATATATATATATATGTTGTGTGTGTGTGTGTGTGTGTGTTGTGGATCATGTGCGTATTGGGTGTTGGCGAGAGGAACCATTCTTAGATTGGACTCGTATCTGAATGTTAATTTAATGAAATAAAAAGGACTGATTTGGATCCAAGGATCGTTTAAGTTAGGCTTAAATAGCACATCGGTGAAAGACCAAAAAATTGCGCAAATTGGGTGACCTGTCCTTCGGCTAATAACCGAGAATAAGGCGTTAGTCGATGCGAGTTATAGAACGCACCGTTACTTAACGAGTCTCGCGTGGGCCGGTCGGTAGTAACGCGGCGTGGGTCTATAAGCTCATCCGACGTCGGCTCCTAGTTCGTAAACCACGAGTTGGTTAAGATATGAAAAATAATGAGATCGATTTTCGATGAATTTAAACATAACGTTTTGCATAACCATCCTCGCATGTCATGCATATATTATTTAATAGTCTATTTCCTACTAGTCTCGTCTTATATTGTTTAAAACATTTTAGGTGATAACAAGTAGAAGGTGGTCGATTGAGGAGTGGACCTCAAGACCGTATTTTGAACTTTTTAATACAATTACAAATTTATAGAAATATCTTTTGAGAAATGTATATCATGTAAATGTGATTCTTTTGATACAATGAATTGCTACTCGAGTTTGTTGGTATTTATTTTGTAAGGCCGTAAGGCTACCTTTACTCATGATTTGTATGCATGTGAGATTATCGGGCGTTGCCTTGTGTTTATTATCTTCGTTTTCAAGATTCTGTGTATTAAATCGTTGGGTTTTCGACGTTTGGTGATGGTTAGGGAATGTTTCTATACTTTTTTCTTTATGTGGTTGTATGTGGTTTTTATAAGAAGGCTTGATTGGAGGTGTAGTTAGGATGGAAAACCTTGGTGTTGGAAAATCTGTTGAGAAAAAGGGTCCAGTGTTGGACCGATCGATCGGTCTAACACTGTTCTCAGTAGTTTTAGTCTGTAAAAGATCGATCGGTCAGTCTACTGAAACTTTTTTTTTCTGTTCCTTGGGGCTCCGAAATCTTTACGTGGGATTTGAATTCCTTTCTTTTCAAATGATTTATTTAAAAAGTTGGTGAGATTTTGAGTTTAAACCCCTTTATATTAAGAAAATCTTCTTTTGGTTGATTTGTCGGGGTTGGTTCACGGGCCTAGATGTTGAAGACGTGACAAATCACTTGCTTTTATATCGTCAACACATTCCACAACACTTGTTTTTATATCATCAACCTCCATTCACCTGAATATTACAAATAAACAATAAGGGTTAAAATACTCCATAAAAAAAGTAAACTAAACAGTTTTAAAATACAACTGATATCTTAAGGTGTATTTGCATTCTTTAGAACTAATAGTAGCTACAACTAAATATAAAATCCCCTTTTGAATACTTCCTTTATTTCCTAACGTGTCTTTGTAATTTGTCCATACATCAATAGGACAGAAGCGATCCACAGCCTTTATTCCATGTCGAACATATTCTTTGTCCTTCCTACCGATAAGCTTATACCTTATTTTCTTCAACATATGGAACCTATCGGACTGATCATGGTCCACTATCTAGGTCTCCAGATTACTCTCACCAACACCAACAAATATCGTGTCCGGTGTCGAAACAATATCTGATAGGGAGTTGTCACTTATATTAAAAAATAACACGTGTTGTACAACGTCTTCCTTCTTTGCATCAGTCCCTAGTGACGCATTCCCAATTAATTTTATACCCTTCACCACAATTTTGTCTGATTGGCGATCAGACTTCTTATTTCCCAAAACAATCCCATTAAGCAACCTCGACACACCTTTGTTATTAAAAATAATTTTCTTTATCTGTTCATTATATACTTGCAACTTCTTGGTACTCTTCTTAATTCTTTTAATATATCTGGAAATATTATGCACATAACGTCTGCAGATATAAGGGCAGAAAGGAGCACGTCCACGGTAACTATGCTTAAATTCATTGCCTCTTGAAATTCTCGTTCTTAGATAAGCAAAAGGGTCCGGTACTGAATGTTGGCCGCTCCATCCATTTTTAATAAAACACTCCAGATCTTTTATTATAACAAATCTGGCATTTCAATATCTAATTGGTAGGTAGCATCCATGCTCCAATTGTGGTACAATGACGCTTCGTGCAGTAAACCTTCTTCTTCTCGCTCATTCGCTGTCTGTTCACAACTGAATCTGTGTAACCGCATTTGCATGCGATTAACTTTTTTGCGAAAACGATGCAAAACCATCTGCAATTGTTGAGTAGTATCAGTGGGCATGTTCTTCCCTAGTTGTTGTGGGATTCGAACACCAGCTGTTCGACAGTCATGCACTAGGACTCCGATTGTGTAATCAGATATTGTAACTCGGATCGCCTGGTACGTATACTGTTTGTACTGTAGCAGAGGTTAGGATCTAGAGGGTATACAAAGTTATTATCACCAACCCAACTACGACCCACAGCAATGAATATGTCGCGCACTATATATGTTAACACCATGTGATGGCTAAGTTGGTTTGGTTGGATTGGCTAGAGGTATGTGTATCTCAATCACAACGGTTGCTATTTATAAGGGACTTCAGCTTAGAGTGACTAGAGAATTGCTAGCGTTGCCACGTGGTTTATAGAAGGGACGATTGTTAGTCGCTATTCATGCATATGGTCATGCACCTTATTGACCACTCACATCAATATCAGGATAGCCGAGTAGTCATGTTCATCATGAAACCCTCTACTCTAACTTCTCGCACTTGCTTAAATGAAGAGTCACGTCAATAGCAAACCCTGAAAACACAGTTATATTATTTGGATTTTTAAGTATAACAGCTAGCAAAAGATAATGCAATTTAATGATCCATTTCATGAGATTGAATAGTATATATAACCAAAATGCTATAAATGAGCATGACTCTTATTACAAGCACATATTCAACAATACAAGCATCAGCCTGATCAGTACAACCGTCCGCATGTCATTTCCATGTCAACCTATCGTGGCCTATTGGGGAATGTCCGTCTGTCGTGATCTGTTTGCTGACAAATACCATAATGATTCGACATACGTTGTCTTGGCATATCCATCTCATTGTGGATTCGGCTATGCGGCGGACGTCCTGGCCTTGTAGGCTTTATACGATTCGGGTTTACGAGGACAACCGAGAAGTTTGGCGTCGACCAATAATCTTCATATGGCATTGGTTGTAACCTCATTTGCCAAACTTGCAAGTATGTTGGCATCGAATACTCGGGTGCAATAACAAATAAGGCATCTACTCCGAGATCAGCAAGAACAGCAAACATGTGCAAGCAAGGGTAGTAGTAAATCTCATATTTACCGCAATCACATGTTCTGTGCTGTATTTGGACTACGTGGAGGTTTTGACCTCTGCCTTGTCAAACTGCCGTCACTGCCTCGTACACCCCCTGCTTCCTGTTAATTACAGACTGCCAATATGTACATTACATTATTATAACTTCATATGTCTCCAACAAATGTAATAAAAATAGAATTTACCTGTCAAATGGTATCAACTCATGCTGATTGCATATCTCCTGGTTGCGAAGGATTTTTTCTTGCACTGAATCTGGATATACATTTTTATTCCGGATCATGTTCTCAGCACAACTCCTCATTCGATCCATATACTTAACCAGTCGATGGAAAGTGGTCTTCACACACGCAGTGATGGGTATATTCCGAGCTCCTTTCAATACGTCATTGAAAGCCTCAGCATGATTCGTGATCGTCACCCCCCAATAAGCACCACCATCATGGGAAAGAGTCCACTTCACAAGGTCTATACGACTCAGCCATCGCCACGCTGGCTCGCTCAAACCCTTGATCTCCTCCATCTTCATGGCGAACTTTCGTTGTTGATGTTCTGTGGCAGCGGCCCAAACTAAGGATTTGAGTGGCTGGTTCTTGAACTTCTCGTTGAAGTTACTTTGCACATGCCGGATACAATACCTATGATGCCCTACCGGTCGAACAATTAGGTTCTCCGAGTATTGGATAATAGCATTTTTTATGGCGACGTGGCGATCAAAGAGCAAGGTTACCCCCTCCCTGTCGAGGGCAACATGCTTTTTTAGGTTGATGATAAACTAGGACCAACTATCAGTAGTCTCCTCATCTACAATAGAGAAGGCCAGTGGGAACATCTTTATATCGACAGTGACTCCGGTCGCGATAAGTATTTTTCCTTTGTACTTGCCGTAGATATGGGTGCCATCTATGCATATGACAGGTGGGCAGTGTCTGAACCCATCAATAGACGGCTTGAATGCCCAGAACACATAGTTCAACGCCACCACGTTGGGGTTCGATGGGTAGATCAAGTTCTATTCCACGCCAGTGCCCGGGTTATACGACTTCAATGCAGTCATATATCTAGGCAACTTACTGTATGACTCCTCCCAATTTCCAAACACCATCTCAATCGCTCTCGTCCTCACTAACCACGCCTTCTTGTACGATATTTGGTACTTGTGGATGGAGTTGACAGTTGTCATTATAGTTGCCAGAGTTATCTCTGGATTTTTCTCAAAATTATAGTAACTTTGTAAAAGGTTGAAGAGTTTAAGTATGATGAACGACGCAAATCATATGCAAGGTTATTGATCTTACCGCAACGTCAGCTTTGATGGATGTAGAAATAAATCGGGAGTCTAGGTTACGGTGGTCCCTATTCATCCTCCCGTACACGCAGTGGTGATCACCAGCATATTGAGTGATCTCAAAGTATCCATGAGTATTCTTTTTCCCCGCACGAAGCCGCCAACTGCAGCCATTTTTACATTTGACCACCCATACTACTTTCCTCGAATCCACTACTTCAAATTCCAGGTTGTTCTTTATGTGATGCAGCTTTACAGCTGTTTGGAGATCATTCTTATCTCTGAACAACATACCCTTGCACAGCTCAGCCGTTTCTGGATTCCAAACCCTACTGCGAGTGTAAAAATCGCGTGAAGTAATGGATCCGTCATTTCCCATAACGACATTCTAAAAGAATGGGATGTCAGCTGATGTAGAAGACAGGTCGGCCACTTCGGTGGCATCGCATGCCCCTTCTCCAACGCGGCCAAATTCTTCTTCGTCGTTCTCAGCATCAGCATCTTGATCAATACACATTAACAAAGTGTCTACGTCTTCATCCGAGTTCGACGTTGCACCTCGGTTGTCGACATTTAATACGTAGTCGTCTTCCAGCTCTGTGTACATTACAAATTTCTCCACTGCCTCGGCAGTTATACCTTGCCCAACGGTTGGACTCGAAGGGAGTAAAGTGTCCACGAATGATGATGACTCCCCTCCTTCAGACACTCTTTCCACCGGACGCACTACACTGGTGTTGCCTGTTGTTAACATATCCAACGGAAATGACGCATCCGGGTCAGTATATGTAGCTAGGTTATACCCCCTGAAGTCATCCCCCGAATATGATCCAGCCGCGTCTCCTGGTTGCATCAATAGTTGCATGTACGATCCAAGACCATGCATGACCAATCCAGAACCATGCATGAACGTTTGTGAGTCGACTGCTGGGCTTTCAATGTCTACGTAAAACTCAAGGCAGTTCTCGGGGGTACCCTCAGCCAACTCTAATATTGTGTCCAACGTATCATCGTCATTTAACGGCATGATCTTGTACTTAATGACTGAATGGACTTGTCTGTGAGGCAACCTTCATTTGAATTTGAGGCGATAATTGCCACCTTAAGGAATCACCTTCGGCAACATCATTGCTTCAAGATCAATAAGTGTGGTTCTCCATGGTACATTGTAAAACACCTTTACTTCAGTATAGTAAGATACGCCTTCCTCTCAGTCTTTGATGGCGTTTCCCCCCAGTAAAACATAATTCTCACTATTTTCATTCTCGTTCTACAATAGAAATATGTATCACAGCTAATATGGTTATTATTATGTATAATAGAAAACGAAACATTTTGTGTGCTATGGTTAAAAAAAAAACCTTCTGATTGAGTGATTTTATAATTTATATTCTTGAACCTAAGGCTGTTTTTTGGATTTGTCTCCGTGCAAAAAAATTAAAATATGTATATAAATAAATGAAACTACCTAATTTCGATTGAATACAATAATTCAGCGTTTTACAATCTTAAAGGAGTATATATATAATATTTTTTTTATTTTAACGTGACGGAAAGGGATAGCCAAAGCTCGCCGACGCCACGCCCGCTGCCGACAAAAATCGAACTCTAAGCATATTAGGCCGAAATATTTTAAATGCAAACAAATGTTCCACAACGGTTTGTAGTTAATAAGATAGAATTTTATATTAATACGTTAACTAACATTTGTATATTATGCTAGATAATAAAAGAAAATAAATATTTTATAAACAAATATATAATTTTATTTAATAGCGAAGTTATGAAAATTTTAGGAGTTTAATTAACTTTTATAGGAAAAACAGATTTTTAAGCCAAACACCCCTATTTTTAAAAACTGCTAACTAAGTTTAGATTTTTAATAATAATACTAATTATAAAAATTAGGCTTTGAAAAGTGAGTAATTAAACTATATATATATATAATCTTATTGCCAAGGTTCTGATATCACCCACTACCACCGTTACTGGATAACGTTTGGTCTCTCCTTTTGACGGTTAATGCTACTAGTGAACAGTGTCAACCGTCAGAAAACTCTTCCGGAGAACCCAATCAGAAATTCACATCTTATTATTTTATGTGCTAAAAAATAAATATTTTTTAGTCAACTTTGGGCCCTCGACGCCGTCACCCCGGACCTCTAATCTGATCACCGTTAGTTTTGTTAGATTCATCTTATGACCGCATATGTGTAGTCGCGAACGGCAATTGAAACCGACGTCTGAATTGTCCGAATACGCGTCTTAAAGTTAGGTCAAACAACCATGCTTGAGCGGGCACATATTTCATATAAGAAATAAAAAATATTTTTATCAGGTCGAAAAATATTTTTTTTTAATTAATAGTGAAATTACAAAAATTCTAGAAGTTTTAGTTAAATTTTATATAATCCTATTAACAAATAGTTATTTTAAAATATAACTATTTATATATCTCTCCCCGATAAAAATATATTTTTTAAAAGATAATTAGAAATATTTTACGCAAAAAAATAATATTATTGTTGCGCACTGTTTTGGATATCACCCACTACCACCACTACTGGATAACATTGGGTCTTCTTTTTTGACGGTCTAACGCCGCTTGTGAACGGTGTCAATCGTCAAAAAACTCTTCCAGCGAACCCAAATAAAAAATACACATTTATGATTTTATGTGGAAAAAAAATATTTTTTGGATCAACTTTGAACCCTCGTTGCCGTCACCCCGGAACTCTGATCTGACCACCATTAGCCTAATTAGATTCATCTCATGACTGCCTACATGTCGTCGCGAACGGCTATTGAAACCGACGTTCGAATTGTCCGAATGCGTATCCTAAAGTTAGGTCGAACAACCGAATTAAAAACTTTTTTTCCATGCACGCTGGAACACCATGAAAGTTCGTATGGTTCCCGCACACAAAAATGAAAAATAAATAAATAATATTTATTTACTAATATGACAAAGTCTCGACTAAAAAACTAGATCCCCACACTGTTATAACATAAATACATTAACTAAATGTTCAATTTTTTTTCTATACGAGCAGAACCTCAGCTAAAAAACTTGCTCCGCAAACAAAATAAAAAAAAACTCAACGATATTTATTTACTGAACTGGCAAAATCTCAACTAAAAAGTAAAATCCCCACTCCCTGTTAGAAAATAAATACATTAAATAAAATTTAAAAGAAGGAGAAATAGCATAGAAATGCCATAAAAAGAACGAGAGAGCACCAACTAATCTGCTGATATTTCGCTGGGCTTTCTTGTTTTTACAGTGTACTTGTTAAATGCGATGAAAAAATTGGAAGGGACTCCGTTGCTTATTTAAGCAAATTGTTACACAGTGAAATGACACACGTCACTTATTCTCCGGTGCTTCATAAAGCTACTGGGCCAAGTAAAAAGCAAATTTGTGAAACACGCTTTCAATTGCTTTATAAAAGCGTGTTTATTAAACACGCTTTACTTGATATATATAAAAATGTGATTAATAAACACGCTTTATTAGTTAATGTGCCCAGTCATATTTTGCAGCGTTGGCCTAAAAAAAATAAAAGTACTACTATTCAATTTGGGTAAGTTTATTTTGATAAAAGCAAACTTACGATTGGATTAACAAATATGTTAATTATTATTTTCTAAAAAAATTATTTTTTTATGATTTCTTATTTGAAAGTCTATTTTTTAATTATTTTAAAAATTATTTTTTAATTATT
>JAOTRH010229875.1:0-10212 GCA_034768845.1 Heliamphora exappendiculata
GTCATCCAATTTTGGAATTAGTAGCTTTTTTTGGGGGGGGGGGGGGGGTGTGGAGTGGGTAATTAAGCGTATGCTAATGAAAAAACAAAAGGTATCAATGAGTCTCAATTTGATCATGGTAGAGCAAATCATCAAATAAAAGGAAATACCTAAGCCTAAAGTATCATCTTACAACTTGAGAATCTAGGCAAACATACAGTGCAACACAAATACGAAAGGAAAGGGACCACAACCACAATGCCTACTATTTCTTAGAAGGCTTAAGGCATGATTTTTTTACGCTTGATAGAGAGAGTAGAAAATCTTGTTTCTCTGACAACCATAAGATTCTCATTTATTTTTTTAAAAATGTTTCCTCTTGTTCATTCTTTTAGAAAGCAAAGTTTATATAGGACCAATAAAATTCCCATTTGAACCATTTTTTTGTAACTCTCTAATATGTGTAGATTGGTACCATCCTCAAATAAGGTAAAGTTAGGCTTTTCTCCTTTTTCTATCTTCTCTCCCTACATTAGGTGGGGTCTCGGTCACCCTTCTCATGAGATAGGGGTCTTTGTACTGCCCAACCACTATATTTCTTAAGAATAGGAGAATTAACTCTCTCTACTCTAGTAGCTACCACAACCACACAAGAGGGTATACAAGAATTACTTATTTCACGCGACAACTCTTTTGGATCACACGATGCAAGAATATCAAATGCACTTGAGGATGTAGCGCGAGAAGGTGCTCAATAGAGAATTTCTTAAGGTGCTTAGCTAGTTTACCTCTTTTTTCAGCCTTGTTGAAAAGCCCCTTCCATGGCACATTTGAATAGATAGGCTTTACCCCATTATTTGTTCATGACCCATTTACACCCAAAACCTCCTTTTAGTGGTTTCCACTGTAGCACACTACTGAAGATTGCTCACATCAAGTCCATTCTTGTGAATAGGGGTCTCCAGATTTGATAGGATGGAGCACAAATTTTCAGCCTACCCTTTTCTCGGGCTAGTTCACCACCTGCAACTCAACATGGATGCTTCAACACCTCCATTAACTTGAGAACTTGTTAAAAATGAAGATGATGGCCCCTTCCTAACAATAATGTTGTGAGCTTCCAGGTTTCCAAAGTTGCCTCGTACACAAAAATTCTCAAAATCACAAAAATCTTTTATATCACTCTTAAAATCATCTTCCACTCGATGATCCCCCATCAAATTTGTAGGAGAACTGTGTGAATGCTCATTCTTCTTTCCAAAAATTATACTCCAAGGAAGACTATGGTCAAAAATTCAATCATGAACTAAATCCATGTGAAATTCTTTGTGTGTATTTTGTTGAAGGACTAGTCTTAATCCTAGTTTTGTCTGCATTGAATCAACAGAGGAAATACCTAGAATATAGTCATAAAATATAGAATGCTGTTGGCATTGTATTGTTATACCTTTGTGGCTTTGTAATTGTTAGCCTTCTCTATACGATGCAGAGTGAGCACTCAAGTGCATAGTTTTAAATAGCGGTAGCGTTTGTCGTAACGGTAACGGTGGCACTGACACGGTTTCGGAGTGTAACGGTAGCAGCGGTAATCATAGCTGTGATTTTTTTTCATTTTTGCACAACTCACTAAATTTAAACGATACTCGTGTTTTTATTCCAACATTATATTTATTAGAGTTTAAAATAATTTTGGTGCATTTTGTTAGCTTTCTAGACATAATTCAACATGTGTCTTAATTTTTATAGTAGTTTTAAACTACTTTTAAAAAATAATAAATTATTAAATATATAACTATAACATAAACAATCATGATCTAAAGATTTTAAGCTTATTTATATAGATTTTAAACAAATATTTTAAAAACTATTTTTTTTTGAATCTTTAAATCATAATAATAAAATGTAATTCAACATTATATATATAAATTTAATCTAAAAAACTAGAACCTAAACAAATTTTTATTGGATTCATCCGTAACCTCCAACTACCACTTTTCAAACATTTCTGTTACTAAATTTGTTTTTGTTTTTGTTTTTTTATAAACATAAACAAAAACATGTTTTTTTTTCCCGTAAACAAAAAAAAACTGTAAGCGTTACCAAACGGGCCCTAATATTTGAATCTAATTTAGAACAACCAAAATCTAAATATTTTAAACTTAGTATGCAACTTTGCATAGGCCTTGAACAAGTAATTTAATATTAAAAAAGTTTTAAGTATAATTATAAAGTAATACAATATTAAATATATGAATCTATTCTAAAACAAATAAGTTCTAGGGATACTAATCTTATTTTGCATAGATCCTGAAAAAATTCACCAACAAAGATATTTTGGCATTTTCGAAGGCCAAAAAATACTAAAAATTATGTAAATTTTGCAAATTAAGTTTCACTTAAAGTATGTGATTTTCGACTACCTAAGAACTTTTGTGGTGAAAAGAGTGAAATAAATTGCGCTAAAAAATAATTTCAATTGATTCACAGTTTGAAGAGCTGCTATAGTAACTATAATGGCCATAGAGGTATTATAACGGTCGTAGCGGTACCGTAACGAGTAACGGGACGCAATAACTACGTAACGGTAACAGTCGATTTTTAAAGTTATGCTCAAGTGCCTCCTAGAGAGACTGGAGAGGTAGCTCCAGTTAGCACCACTAAGGCACTAAGCTTTTGGCCTCATGCGGCTCCACTCTAGTTCTCGAGCTTTGTTCGATCTCTGCCATCTGTATCTCTCTCACAAATGTGCCTAAGGATTTGGATCTTGAAGGTCGGTACATTAAGAAATAGAGCAAAACTCAAGAGGAGAATCTCCGTTTATCAAAGTTTAGCGGCTGAGAATTCAAATGGCAGAGGAGAACGGAAGAATAGAGGAAATAGGGCTTTCCCCTCTCTAGCTCCTATTCTCCCTCTTGCACTCCCATAGTAAACTAAGTATTACCTGGCTGTTGAGTTTGCACCTGATGAAATCATCATGATATTATGGTTGGTGGACAATTTGTGCAACAGGTTCTTTGCACAAAATTCTTTTCTGCAAAATGGGTATTTGAGAGCTGATCGAAGAGAAGCAGTAGTGCACATGTGCAGAATGAAATTAATAGCTCTTCAGCTCTCTTTTTAATAGTCTTCATTATCTCCAACCTATTCACCTTCACAACTTTAAGTCCAGCTTATCCAGGTAAAGTTTTTTTTTTTTGCAGAAGTATTATCCAGTTAAAGGAAATTAAAATATTCAAGTATGTAGTAATGTAGATATAGCATTTATTGTTGTTCTATTGATGACATATGTAATAGATAATTTGAAAGGCATAACACTGCAAAGTGTGAGCGTCCATAGTTCAAATTCTCTGAAATCAGCTACTCTAGCTCGTTGCCAAGACCCGTGTTGTATATTTGAAGGGGGTGCCAGAAGCCATGTTGTATATTTGAAGCAGGTAGACCTCCTTGCTTCTCTCATGGTACAAATTATCTTCTCGCCGAGCCCCTTTTCTGCCCGTATTTGGGCTCTGTTGTTTGGGCCAAAACAAACTAATGTCGCAATTTCATTGCATAGTGGTGAGGTCTACTTTATCATTCATTCAATAGCAATTTGACACCTAAGTGACTTTAGGCCTACAATTCAGTTAGACAACCATTTTTCTTCTTATTTTGATCTGTAAAGCGAAATTCCACATTATCTGAGTACAAAAATAATGTGCAGCATATAAGCATGAGGATGCTATCACCTTAATAGCTAGTTTTTGAGGTTGAATTTTATCCAAGGCCGTGTAACTGTGTATCAAAGCTGGAGTACTAGGAATGGGTAGGGTGTGTGTCTTTGAGTCACGGGGCGACGCTTAAATGGCGCAGCGGAATTTTTTCCCGTGTGGCATTCTAACTCCACCAAGCCCGAATCCGCCTATTTTCTGACAATCCGAGTGTTTTCTGTTACCCGGTCTTCAAATTTTTTTTTAAAAGTCCATGCTTTATCATGCAAGAACAAACTCCTCTCACAGAAGTCCCATCTAGCCGAGATGCCACCTGACGACTTGACGTCCCAAGTTGCAAACTGAATGGCGCAGTAGCTTCCTTGCACCAAACTCATCCTTAGTAAGGCGCTCGCCCAACTGAGGTCTCATATTCGCTAGACAGACAAGTAACACAGACGTGTTGACATTGATGCCCAATTTAGTTGACAAGCTTCTCAACGTGTAGCGGGTCGGTATAGCTCATCTCTGAAAGTTAAGGGTGCCTCATTCCCTTTATGACGCCAAGGGTCACTCTTGTGCCCACAGTGATGTCCTCATGCGTACACGCGTGCTAAGCAATGCACATGACGTGTCACCTGAGCAAGGCAAGGTCCATCCTTAGGCCGAAAGTGCATCATGCTAATTCACTCGTCAAGCAGCCCAATTCACTCGTCAAGCAGCCCAACTCGTTTCATAGGCTTATGCATCCAACAATGGCATTCAAATGTGACTCTATCCGTAAGCCACACATCTCAGGCCGCAAGACCCCTACAAGCAATGTCGAACCTATAACATGCAAGTAGGTCGGCACACGAGACCTTCGGTGGTGCCTCGATAGCCTAATCGGGTTAGGACACTCAAATAAGATAGAGACCCTGCGAGGCAAGGGAGTCGGTGTCCACAACCTCCTCCCTGAATTCTACGCGCGATGTCTAAAGCCCCCGGATCCTCCCAGTTGACATCACCCATGCGGCACCCGTGCTCGCATGGAGACTCATAAACACCTCTCTTTGGTGCTTAGAGCCCGTCCCCAATGTTGCATTGGGGTTGTCCACTTCAGTGCCTAGTGATGACACGGGGGAGGGCTGGTAGCTGACACACCACTACCCCCCTTATAATAGCTTTCTTAGCCATCTCCATATTAGCTGGAGGAAACATCAAAATATTTGAGAAGTCATAATGGATAAATAAATATATATATATATTATTTATTTATTTATTTTTGAAAAATCCCCAATGCCAAATTGTTGCACGCTGTGCCCGGCGCCTTGCCACGCGCGCGCGCTGACCTACGCCCATGCGCACTGCTACTGTCCTGTGCTGCGCTGTTGTATGCCGTATGGTCTTGTCAGCGCCTGATGATACGTTTTGGGGTTAATGCTGCCAGTACTCCTGAACACCGTCGTGGGCCTACTCTGGGCTTGTCCTTGCCACGACCACACAACATCACGGGATTGGCCTTATCATACGGCAACCCGTGACACTTTGGCATGTACGTGGTAGGTACTGTCGAGTGAGCACGTTACGTGTGAAGTAGAATGTAAAGCAAAATTCCACATTGTCTGGGTACAAAAGTAATGTACAATATATAAGCATGAAGGCACCATCTCCTTAATAGTTAGCTTTTAGAATTTAGTTCTATCCAAGACCGCGGAACATGATTATTTTTTTCCCCTTCTTATTTTGATCATCTTCAACAGCATCATTATGTTTGTCTCAACTCTCATCCCATTCAATGCCATGTTTGTGTTGTATGAAAGATGACTAGAAAGACTAGAAAGAAAACTGTGCTCTCCTAATTCAGGTGACACAAATTGTTAGTTGGTCTCTTGATCTGATAACCATCTTTCAATTGACCTAGCCTCCTTTGCCTCTCGGGATCAACAAGGGGAAATGGATACAACTAGCTAAACTGACCTCTATGCTTTGTCCCCTGTGCGTTGGGACGATTTTTGCCCCAACAATAGTGGTTATTCCCAGCCCAAAAATATCCATTATAATTTATACACTATCTTTATGTTAATGTTAGGATAGTATTAAAGTTGACCACTACCCTCAAGACTAAGAACATTAAGGAGTAGTGTGTCTATATAAGAACTTAGTGTTCAGCTGGATCATCTGAAGTTTCACTTTTCGTGAAAAATGTTATCCAACTTAGATACATAATTTACTGAATGGACATTGTATTTTAAAATAGGGTATTAATTAAAGCAAGAAAAGATATTTAGTTTTGGAGTAACTGTAGTTAAGACTTTTATTTTCTTTAAGGGTAGGTACCGCACAATATACATCCTGTGTGTGTTGGATAAACCCCGGGTGCATGCACCCACCCCATGACACACAGTCTGTTAGACTAGGTGTAGCTAGCAAGAGTCGAATATAGAACATGGTCGTTTACAGTTCATCCCGGGGTTTCCCTTTACCATTGGGCCACCCATATGAGTTGGAGACTTTTCAATAAATTATAATTGACTTTTAGGATGAATGAGTCTAGGTTTTTTTGTACTTAGAAAGACAATTGACAAATATGAAATGATTGCATGGCAAATTTTATAGGTGTATCAATTTCAATGTTACCATATGAATTCGTAAGTTGTTTATGTGGGTTGGTCCATTTCTATACATTTCTCTTTTGCTTTTTTCTTTTATGTATTTATTGAAAGTTCATAGGGCTAGATCTCTTGCTAGTGGTCATAGGGCTAGATCGATTACTTGTTTCTTGTGATGGATTTTGGTGATCAATGCTTTCAAATCAGAATCTTTCTTTTAAATCGTATTTGAAGTTAAAACTTAGTTAATTTTAGCCTCAATCTTTCAATACCCAGTTATCGCATATTAAATTTTGGTTTTAAGGAACTCAAATGATTAAAAAAAAATAAAAAAAAACATGAAAAATAAACTTGGAGAAAAGAGAATTTCTGTCAGTTTTAGGCCGCAATATTGTGCCAGAAAAAACCCCCTTTTTCCAGTAGCATAAGTGCCGGAGGTGGATCCGTTTTTTAGATTCTTTTGTTCCTTTTTGAAATCAAAGAAATGGAGTAATTTGGAAATAATGCAACATTGACGATGAAATATGTGATGCATTACATTTAATGAAGTGCATGGGCATATAGAGAGCTGATGCTGAAAAATGGATTCGTGTAGTCTATGACTATAGATCGTCAACAGTGATATAATGTTCTTTTTACTTTTCTCTGCTGACTTTGTGACTCATTTACGTTTCCATGAGAGAGGAAGACTGGATATCTAGATTCTAGAGCTAACACCCTGACTGACGCTTTACTCTGAAGTCATGGATGTTTAATTTTAACGTGTAGTATAATATCCATTGTGAACATTTCAGATCTGAACCACTGAGGCTATTTTTGCCCTTTTTCCCTAACCTGACGTGATTTTCAAAGCAGGCTTATTTTGGCACGTATATGAAATTATGCGATATTACAAGGAAGTTAGAAAGATCTTGTAAAAAGTCGTTAAGGTGATGGGGGATTAGCTTAATTTCCTAGCTAAAGAAAGTGTTGCCTTTTTGTTCTGTACACAGGCTTATTTTGCATGCTGTGTGATTGCTGTTTTTTGTAAGGTATATTATTGTCTAGCTTCAAACTTTCATTTGCTTGTTGCCATTCCTGAGTATTTGTTATGTTGGTGCGTTGAATCATTTTTTTTCTGTGCTCCTGCACGTGCCGCTTGCATTAGGTGGTTGTGAGATGGGTGGGCTTCCAATTCAAAATCCATCTTCCAGCTTGGCGTTGTCGGGGTCACAGAAAGATCATGGGGCCACTGTCACACCATCTGGGCCAGATACGAAGCCGAAGAAGAAGATGTGCTGTGCTTGCCCTGACACCAAGAAGCTGAGAGATGAATGCATTGTGGAGAAGGGTGAAGATGCTTGTTCAAAATGGATTGAGGCTCACCTTAAATGCCTTCGTGCTGAAGGCTTCAATGTTTGAGATAAAAACGGAAGATACAGTTTTGTAGAACAGCCAGCTTATGCTTGTTCTTGTTCTAGGACTATACACTAACTGACTACACACATTACATGCAATAGATAAAATTCATCCCCGTTTGAAAATTTAGTAAAAAGTCAATCAAGGAATTGAAGCTTCTCTTGAACCCTTTTTCTTGTTTGGGAAATTACGTTTATTTATTTAAAAAATTGCAAGGCTTGTTGCCCCACTATAGACAAATACATTGATGAATTAATTAAGTGTTCTTTTTCTTTTTAATAATAATTTTAAAAAAAGATAGTTGAGTAGTTGGGTATCCCTTTTTTTGAAGTTTCTGCTACAAGTAACAGTTGTCCCTTTTTTTTAAGGCCTATGCAATAAATTCGTCAAGAGGACATACTTTCGCGAGAGCTGATTTTAGTTCTGTGCGTGGCTACGCTGCTGCGGGGCCGATGGGTCTGGTAGACTGGTACAGTGGGTCAGTGGGAGTGGGTTTTCTTTTAAGGAAAATGTTACCTACTATATAATAATAAATTTATAATGTATAAATACATGTGTAAAATGTATTGATATTTATAAAAATAATAAGTTTTACATTTAAAATTAATAGTAATATTAAAAAAAATTGTATTTATTATGAGCACTAGTTAGCATAACTCTTTTTTTAATTATATCTACTTTAATTCAAGCATAAATAGTTGTACTATAATTAAAACTGTGGTGTGGTCCTGCAATATCTAAACCCTTCCAGTGTGTCAGTAGCAGGGGTGCTATGACCACAACCAATTGTTCATTATAATTGGCAGTAGGTAATTTATGTAAAAGAATTAAATTAATTGAAAATTGTTACATAAACAATTGGAATATATTTGTTTTGAAAAAATTAATTGGTTAAAAAAAATTTAAGAATGAATTGTAAAACAAATGTACATGAATTATATGATTAATTTAATTTTTTATAAAAATTACATAGTGAAATAAATTAAAAATAATGAATGATTTTGATCATATTATAAATTCAAGTTAACCTAATTTGTGCTCACACAGTCACATGGATATAGTGTGCTTAACTCCTTGCTTCCCCCGTATGGCTAGGCTATATTCCAATCTCAACAGGTACTTAAAATGAGGGCTGTTGGCAAAAATAGCTAGCATGCCTTCACAAATATCTCTGCAACAGATTTTTTATAACTCTCACTATTATACAAATTTGCTTTTTCGTTCGCTACATTTGGCGAGGCTTTGGGCGGTTGCAAAACTGTAGTTCCCGTTTTCCCGCCAAAAGGAGCTCTGGCCATGGAAGTGAAGCGTCGTCCGTCGTCCAGTTACCGGTACACTCACCGCCATTGTCGGTTCACGACCTCATCTTCACCGGAAATAGAAAAAAATTTGGAAAAAAGCTCGTTCAGTTTCCGATCTCCTCCGCAGATCTTGTGCTCGAACCGGCGACGGTGAACCTTAACTGGTGACGGTGAAAACGCCGGAGTATAAACTTGGGGGTTGAATCAAAGATCTTTGAAAGTTTTGAGACAGAAAGACATTTGGGGGTTGAGAAACAGATCTTTGAAGTTTTTGATTGAAATTCCGTAGTAATTTGGGGTTGAATAAAAGAAACAGAATGCATTTTTTAGTGAATTGAGATCTTCGATTTTTTTTTTTGACTGAAGCACTTTAAAATACTTTAAAAAATTAAAAAAAATTACAGAAAGAAAAAAAATAAAAATACCAGAATAATTAAAAAAATTACAGAAAAAACATACACATTTCTTTTTTAAAAATTTATCAAGTTAGTTTAAATGAACGGTTTTGTTAACAACAGCCGGTGAGCATTATTTAAGGAGAGAGATCAGACCATTTTTTTAAAATAAAGATTGAAGCAGCGTCGCACGATCCTCCTCCTCGATGCCACACTCTCGCTGTCGACACTTTCGGTGGCCAACACCGTCGCCTCCGTTCATTTCTGTCGTAGCCGCGGTGGGGAAGATGCCGAGAGGAATCGAGAAAGAGAACAGAGCCGAAGGCGATGAGGCGGTGGGGGGTCGTCGGCGACAGTGACGGCCACTGGAGGTGGCAACGGCGAGGGTGTGGCGTCGAGAAGGAGGGTCATGCAATGCTGCTTCAGCTTTTTTTTTTTTTTTTTTTTAAATAAAAAAATAAGCTGATCTCTATTTAAACAACGCCCACTAAGTATGGGTGTAATTTGGGCCCGACCCAGTCCGGTCCCGCCGTGGACCGGGTGGGTCAAGCCAAGCTCGGGCTTGACGGGCTCTCGCCGAATTTTCGGGCCAACCCGTGCTAGGCTTTTTGGCTAAAGGTTCGGCTCAGGTCCTAGGACTAAAAGGCTCAGGCTTGGGCTACGGGCCTAGACCTCTGGGCGGGGCTGACCGGGTCGGCCCGTTTTTTTGATTTTTTTTTTGTTTAAATTTATTATATAAACTTATATAAGTTTATTATATTCTATAAACTTATAAGTTTTTTTTTGTATACAAATTTATTATATCATATAAGTTTATTATATTAATATATTATATAAACTTATAAGTTATAATTTTTTTTTT
>JAOTRH010229896.1:0-40977 GCA_034768845.1 Heliamphora exappendiculata
TCTCCTGTAATCGTTGTGGTTGTAGATCGCAAGGAGGGCTAGAGTTGGTCCACTACAGTTGTTTGGTACTTAGACTCGCAATTATTTGACTTTTTGCTTAAATCTTTAGTAATCAGGACTTGAAGTGCGAAAATTTTTACTAAGTATATATTCCAGTTTGAATGTATGGAAGAATGTTTCCATGACATGTACAGTTATTTTTTATCCTATAAACAGAAAATTACAGTTTAACAGGTACAAATACTCTTTGACTGTGTTTAAATCACATCGATTTTCAGCCACTAAAGATGGGGTGTGACACCTACTGCAGCATCATAAGTTCTTTTAAGAGAACTTATCTCTTGTGTAGATTTGCACGAAAGTACATGTTCAAATAACAATGCATTTCTAGATTCAATAACCGTGTTTATTTGAATATCAAGATTATCGCTTATGTGTACTAGAAATCGATATGCGCTGCTGTTATTTACATATCTTATAAATATATAATCAACAGTTTTCGATCCTATCTTGATCCTTTTAGAATTTGGAATTTCTACCTTAGCTAAACACCCCCATACTCTTAAGAATTTATATGAAGGTTTTCGATCATTCTATAATTCATACGAAGTCTTGTTCGTTTTCTTATGTGGTGTTTTGTTAATAATGTAATTGGCAGAAACTATTGCTTCCTTACACAAGTTCTTAGATAACCCATAACTAATGAGTAAGACATTCATCATTTCCTTTAAAGTTTTATTTTTTCGTTCAGTAACTCCATTTTGCTGTGGAGTATAGGGAGTTGTGGTTTGATAGATAATTTCACATTGTGAACAGAATTTACTAAAAGGTGATTCATATTTACATCTACTATCACTCCTTAAGGTTTTAATCTTTCTTCTAAGTTGGTTTTCAACTTCAGTTTTATACAAAATAAAACTTTCTAAGGTTTCGTCTTTACTAATTAGAAAATACACATAACAATACCTAATATAATCATCTATAAAAGTGATAAAATACTTTTTATCTCCACGTGCTTGAACAATTTCAAATCACATATATCACTATGGATTAAATCAATAGGCTGGGTACTTCTTTCCACTAATTGGAAAGACGCTTTAATTAATTTAACTTCTACACAAGTTTTACATTTATAATTTGAGTCAATTTAAAAAATTTAGACAAATAATCCATACTAATTAATCTACACAAAGATTTAAAATTAACATATTCTAGTTTACTATGCCACACATAAGAACACTTAAGCATATAAGCAGAAGATGTAAAATTTTTATTAACTTTAGAAATAATCGTTAGTACATTTAACTTGAATAAGCCGTCTGACAAGTTCTATTTTTCAAAAATATTTTCTCTTTAGTAAGTACAAACTTATCAGACACAAAGACTAATTTAAAGTCATTTTTGCTTAACAGTAATCCTAACACAAGATTCTTCCTTATCTCTGTCACATGCAGAACATTGTTAAGCGTCAACTTTTTACCTGAGGTGTGGATCAAGCGCTTACCATCTCACTAAAACTCGCAGGTGGTGGTGAAGGCACAACTTTATTTTCTTAAAGAGTACAGCGCCAAGCGCCACAAGTCGACTGTGACTCGGCCCAAACCCGGGCCTCCACCACGGCAGGATGTTGACTCAAACCCAGGCCAACAATCTCCCCCAGCACCTGTCGCACAACCCACAAGACACATGACCTTCCACGATGGGGAATCGAACTTGAGACCTCGCTCTGATACCAATTATGGATCAAGCGCTTACCATCTCACCAAAACCCGCAGGTGGTGGTGAAGGCGCAACTTTATTTCCTTAAAGGGTACAGCGCCAAGCGCCACAAGTCAACTGTGACTCGGCCCAAACCCGGGCCTCCGCCACGGCAGGATGCTGGCCCAAACCCAGGCCAACATGAGGTCATCTTCAGCACAACCTTTCCTTATCCTTCCAACTTTGCAGTGGAAGAGTTCCTCATGAACAGCTGTTCTCCACTAGTCACTACTTGATAAGTGGTGAATATTTTTTGGTTTGCACAGATATGTCGAGTTGCACCAGTATCCACCCATCACTCCATTGGGTTGGATCCAACCATGTTGATATCGGACACTACAGCTGTCAGGTTCATCTCAGACACATCAGTTAAGAGATTCTCTATTTCAGCAACGTTGACATGAACATGCTTCTGCCTCTTCGAAGCATTTTTTTGGTTTTTACGGCTTCGGCAGTCCTTTGCCCAGTGGCCTAACTTGTCATAGACAAAACACATTCCCTTAAACTTCTTAGAATCACCACCCTTGACCTTTTGGTTGTGATTTTTCTGCTTCTTCCCTTTTTGGCCTTGCTCTACCACATTGGCCTTCGCCGTGAACTGGAACCCCTGTAATCATTTCCTTTCAACATAGCGGTTATCTTCCTCGATCCCAAGTCTTATAATCAGGTCTTCAAGCTTCATTTCCTTGTGCTTATGCTTAAAATAATTCTTGAAATCCCTCAAGGACGGTGGCAACTTTTCAATAATTGCTGCCACTTGGAAGGATTCACCCAGTGTCATGCCTTTAGCATGAATTTCATGCAAAATCAGTTGAAACTCTTAGACTTGGCTGATGACGGTCTTTGAATCCACCATTAGAAAATTGAGAAATCTGCCGACGATAAATTTCTTCATCTCGGCATCTTCCGTCGTATACTTCTTGTCAAGGGATTTTCACAATTTCTTCACCGTTTTCAGCGAACTGTACACGTTATACAACGTATTATCCAAACCATTCAGGATGTAGTTGCGGCATAAAAAGTCAACATGTTTTCATGCGTCGACTACAGCCACAACTTACCGATCTCTCTCATTTTTAGACAACGAGGGAGCATCCTTCTGGAGAAACCACACCAAATTCAGTGTCGTTAGGTAAAATAGCATCCCACATTTTTAAATTTTTCATATTAAATTTTTTTGATTTCCCCCCATGATTCACAGGAATTGTAGCCAAAATCGGGGCAAAACAGAAGCCACCACAGGGGCAGAAGCAGCAGAGGTGGGGTTCATTCTGTTGTCGATTTCAGTTGCCATAATTGCAAAAAGCCGAATCAGCACCGAAACAGAATCCAGTAATAGGTTTATAAAACTTTGAAACAGTAAAATATAATACTGTATAACAAGTACATTAAAGAACTATACCAATACTTTAATTAAATACCCACAGTATAAGATCCAGAATAAAACAAATAAGTAATATGTCTTAAGATTGTTGGTTTTAATAATTTGGAACACAACAATTTGTCAGATTTGCAAAAATCGATACAACAATAGTATGCGATAAATTAAAATACAATAATCTAAAATTTAAAATTCAGAACACGGAAATAGAATATTTGAAATCTGTTTTATCTGTATAATAGATTATAACGATAACAGCAAATAACAACAAAGCAATTAAAAAACTAAATGTATAAAGATTTTTATAAAAACGTTTTATAACATATAATAAAAGAAAACAGAACACTGATTTATTTTAAGAACAGATACCGAACAAAAAATTTAGCAACAATAGAAATTTGAAAGCAGAAAATACTGAACCGAACACGTTTTGATAAAAACAGAACAGGTTTTGTTAAACAGAACACTATTTTAATTAACAAAACAAAATCAGAACCGAAACAGTAAAAGTATAACAGAGCTGAAAAATGTAAGCTTATAAAACACTTGAAGAATAGAACTTTGGGATTGAGTCCAGCGTTGTACAATGTCTCCTTAAGACAGGTTTGCCTCGGTGCTTACGATGTAGTGGATGTCTACCCCCAGAATAAAACAATCCATGTGTGCAGAGGAAACTGGTAACCTGCACACTAGCGAACGCTGCTATGCCTTAACTTTCTCGAGAGAACTATGATAGAAAATGGTTTCGGTAATGGAGGCTGGAGATTGGATATCAGAAACAGGTGCTTGAACAGCCTATTTAAAGGTGTTTAAAAGTGACTGTTTGGTTTAAACCGAACCAACACGGCACCAGTCCAGCCTGACGGTTAAACCACCCAACAGGCGTGAACCGTAACTGACTCCAGTAGCCCGGAGGGGTAATAACGGTTCAGATTTGGTAATAATGGTAACTATTTAAAATTTAAATAAATTAAATTTTATCGTAAAAAATAAGGGTCGACGCAGGACCCTCGGACCTCAGACCTTGGACCCGGACCCACAGCTCGATTGGATGGGCAGGCAGCAACAGCAGTGGCGCGTGTAGAGTTTGGGTCGGACCCACCCTTTGGTAGGTTTTTCTCCTTTCACAAAACTTAGTCCCCTTTGGGGCCCAAACCCAAATTTCAACTTGAGCTTTATATGCTCATTAACTTTTCACCTCCCAAGCAATGTGAGATTGGGTCTAATTACCAATATTTTGTCAACTTTAATAGCACACTTTTAGAATCAATTTCTCATTCACCTATTAATGATTTTGAATGCTACAAAGTTTATGATTACTCTACTTATGGAGATAAACTAATTAGAACTTGTAATCATTTAAAAAGATTAATCCAATCCAAAGATATTTAACTCCAAAATTAGCTAAAATTCATATTCTAATTAATTTAAAATTCACTTTTTCCAACACGTGCAAACTAAACAAACGACGGAAACTAATTCGTTTATATTTTTTTTTTCTTTTCTTTCACTTCACTTTTTTAGTGAAATACTTTCTCGCATGGCTTTTTTGACAACTAAATAGAGCTTAAAAGAGTACCTTGGTCTTTTTGGAGAAAGGACACTATTCTCCTTGTAGACACCTAAATTTGGCTTCACATAATCTTAAGTGAATTCGATGATGAAAACGATTGGAATAGTGCCTCAGTGCAATCCTCGAAAATGATCAAAGCTCAGTATTTAAACCCAATCATCAAACTAATGAAATCTTTTTGAACCACCAACTCCAAATGTGGCGACCGCCAATAGAACTATTTGAAAACTTTCACTTTTTATGACGACCGCCAATAGAACCATTTGAAAACCTTAGCCAAAGTGGCGACTGCCACCTCCAATATGCCGACCGCGAACTTGCATTGTGGCGATCGCCAATAGAACTTCTAAAAACCTTTTCAATTGTGGCGACCGCCAACTCATGACCTGGCGATCGCCAACTTCAAATGGTCTGACGTGTCCCAAAACGTGTCAGCATCTCATTGGTTGAAGAATTCTATAAATATCGTACCCCAGCATATGTTTTCAGGACAGATTTTTAGAGAGAGAAGCTCTGCCGAGTCGTCGAGCAATTTCGAGCCCCTACACCAAAATCCTGCCAAAGTACCAAGAGCCAAACCCCCGATACCGAAGTTCTGAGACTCTAGCTTGGATCATCGCCCGAGGATCGAATTGCCCATCACCACTTTCTGACTCGAGGATTCTTTAAGCGATCCAAGTACTTTGTTGGGATCCCCGATCTTTCTAGCTCCATTTCCTACATCTTTAGAGTAATCTAGTTAATTTGATTGTTTCATTTTAACTACGTTCTTGCATTACTTATATAGTTGCTATACTCATGACCGAATTCAAGTTTTAGCTTATTTAGCTTACTTATTTTGTTTATTTATTTACTATATTTGTTAAATTGTAAAAATAGTGCTAACATAATTTAAGTATTAAATTTGTTAAGTATATTAAATAGTGCTAACATAATTTAACAATACGACTAAATAATATCGTTATTGTTATAATTCAAACACTTATATACATATGGTTGTAATTGTCAATATTACACCTATATTTTATTTTTCATCTTTTTTTTTAATTTTTTTCTTTTAATGCGCCATTTTCTTTTTCTTTAATATTAAGTTGATATTCCTTCATTAGCATTAACTTAATATTCTTTTATTAGTATTTATTTACCTTTTATTTTTTTTTCTTTTCTTTTCTTTTAATATTAGCTTAATATTCCTTTAGTGTAACTTCCTTTACTAGCATTTTATTTTATTTTATTTTTTTATTATTAGCCTTATTTTTCTTATTAATGTTCTATTTTTTTTTGTCATTTTCTTTATCTTTAAATGTCAACTTTATTTTCTTTTCATAGCACTTTTTTTTTCATTTTGTTAAACCCAAAATTATAAAAAAACCTTTTAAGCTAGTTAATATTCTTCTTCTTTTTCATCATTTAAATGGTAGTATAATTTTTTCTTTTAATAATAGTTAAAATTTTCTTAGTCATTTCATTTCTTTTATTTCTTTTCTTCTCTTTTGTTTTAAAATTTAAAATATAAAATATAAAATAGTTAAATCTTTGGTTAAATAGTTTAATTTGGTTTTCTTTTAAAACTTTTAGTTAAATATTCTTTGTAGATATTTTTTTTTCTTTTATTTTAGTTAACTCTTTAAATTTTCTCTTATATTGATAAAAAAATCACATAAAATTTTTGTTAGTAGTTTTTCTTTGTCATTAAACTTTTGAGTATAAAATTTTGTATACTTTTTATTTTAGTTCAACATTTCTTTTTGGTAAAAAAAATAATCATGTTAATACTAACTTAGTTTATTTTGGTGATATGCATGTTTTAGTTGCTTTATTTGAAATCATATTTATAATAGTTTAGTTTATCTTTTGCTAGCAATTTATATTTAGGTAATTTTAGTTATTTTAGCATATTTTTCGTTCTTTAAATCGTGTCAAATTTGTTATTATCATTGCATGAGGGCATACTTCATGTATCTTTTAGTTAAAATTGTATGCCATAAGACTTAGAATTTTTATTTTTTTATTTACTTTATTTTGATGTTCTATATATATATATGCTATGTATTTTTTATATTTAATTTTGAATATTTTCTCTTTACTTTTATTTTTTTTATTTGTATGCATTTGAGAAATCTTATTAATAACCAATGATGATTAGTAGATGTTAACCTTATAGTTTGGTGAATGGGATGACTAACACATTTTTCGATTCGTACCTTAGTTTTCGAATCCTTTTTCTCTGGTTAAACGATTTAAAGATCGATAGCTATTTTTGTTTTTCTTGATTTTTTTCAAAAACTAAGTGGCAACTCTATTTTCAATTAAAAAAAAATTAATTTGACTTTTAAGGTGTTCAAATATTTTTTAAATATATTTTAAATTCCTTATTTTTGACCATTTTAAAATTCAAAAATCTTGACGCCACACTTTTATAGGTGCACACGAATCAAATTAGTTCGGTTCTAAGCAAATTGAATAACCGAAACGTTAGTAACGGTTTCAAAGATGTTAGAATCATAATCAAATTGTTGTAGTTATGAAACCGGATCAAAATCAATTGAGAAAAACAGTTCGATTATGGCTTAGTTCCAATTCTCTATTATTAAAAATCAAAATCAATTTCACCAAATACATAATACAAACAAATTTAGGCTAAATTATTATTCAAAAGCTTGAAATTAGAAACTATATAAAATGGGTAAATACTCGTTTAATGCATCGGTAGTCGATCAAAAAATAAATAAACAATTCTTTTTTCAAAATCTCATTTTTTTAATGAAAAGTTAACCGTTAATTATTCAATGTGTTTGTATTATAATACAGTAATTGTAGTTTTGAATCAATTTTTCAGCCTAAGTTGTTTTTGTTTTTTAGTATATGTGTACTGACTAAAATTATTAAAGTAGTTTTGAAAAAAGAAATAAAAAATATAAAAATATAAAATATACACTCTTAGATTTTTTTTATTTTTTTTATAAAAATTAAAAATAAATTATATACAACGATTTTAAAAAATTAAAAATTAAAATCAGATTATTTTAATATAGAATAAGATGAAATCGTATGGTCCAAACATTTATGGATTCTTTACCATTTTTTGTGGACCTATCTTCTCCAAGTCTTCAGAACCCACGGTCAACTCAACTGTCACTCCCGCGACGAAAGAGAAAGTAGCGAGAAAACAATAATTTTCCCGGAAAACGCGGAAACTTACAGAGAAAATACCTTTGGCTTGTTGGTTAGTCCGGACTTTCTAAAGAGAAATGTCGAGGAAAGACGTTGGGCTCCGGATTCTCATACAGAATCTTCACGACTCCCTGTTCTTTCCGAGTCGGTAGCCCTAGTGATTACCAGCGGTTCTGGGGGATGTTGTGAGCTGTTTGGAGGTATCTGTCACAACCCTTATTTGGATTCCATTGAACCCTGTTTGAAATGAATTAATTGGGTGAAGTTCAATTATGCTCTTTACGTGTTAGGTTCCCTGGAAAATCAAATAGACAAAAGTATTCCCTTCTATTTTTTGTATTTTTGTGTTCTTGATACTATCTCTAAGACAAACACAACAAATAAGAGAACCTGATTAGGGCAGCAGAATCCTATCAAATCTCTAATTAGTAAAAAATAATGAAAAAAAGGCAAATTTGAGATAAACCCAAATGTGACTACTATATATACATAGAAACTAGTCGCGGCACTGAAAAATGATATTCCTAGATAAAATCATTGCCAAAATAGTGACTTCCTAAAACGGCAAAATTAGGATTTCCGAGGCCTAAACGATGGAATTTGGGCAAAAACTGCCTTAGGTCATGGTGAAGCTTTGAGTCTTGCTTATTGGACCATTCCAGTCGCACATGGGCCCTTTGAGGCTAATCTGCTAATGTTGAGCTGCACCGCAACTATCCCTATTTGGCCTTCCGATGACATGACCATAGGTCTCCATGAATGAAAGGCCCATGAGCTTTGCATCATCAAGTAAGAATCTTCATGGCTATGAAGGTCTATTTCTCAATCTTGTTCTGCCCTTGACCAATTTTGAATTATATCAATGGGCTTACAGAAGTCTACAGCCCCTCCTTTTTTCAATTAGCTTTATGTGAAAGTGTGATGAAAAGAACATGAGAGTTGAATTTTATCCTAGGGAAAGAGAGGTTTGTTTTTTCCTCGTATTTCTCACTCAGTATAAGCTTCTGCATTTGAATAATGTCCATTGTTGAAAAGTTTTTTCCTGTGCAAGGATTTTTCTTCTAATGGTGTGCACCAATTAGGTGAGAAGGCTTGCTAAAGAAAGCTCAGGAAGAGGAGGAAAATAGAAGAATTTTGTTGAAGGATTACGGTTCGAAATCCTTAGTTTCTAGGTTATGGACATGAACAGCCTTCTCTGGTTTAAATAGAAAATTTGACAAGGAACAGCTATTGCGATGGAGTTCATACCAATCGGAACCATCTTAACTGTGCTCCTGAACCAGGTAAATAAAACAGCTCAAGCTGCAAAGGATGTTGTTTTTGAGAAGGAGAGCTTTAAGGTTCTCTCAAAGCACCTTTCCGACATTGAACCGGTCTTAAAGGAATTGCAGCTCCAAAAACTGAATGATTCACAGGCTGCAAGGCAAGCTTTGGAATCCCTTGAAGTGGATGTCAAGAAGGCTAATAACTTGGTTGAGAAGTACAAAAACCGTGCCCGTTTCTATTTGCTGGTCAAGTGCCGACACATTGTGGACGAGGTACAAGAAGTCACGAGGGATATAGGCAAGTCTTTGGCTGCTTTATCCCTTGCAAACACTGAAGTTCTTTCTGGGATATCCGAGCAGGTGAATAGGTTACAGTACGAGATGCAAAGAGCAGAATTCGAAGCTTCTGAATCTCGGGTCCAAATCGTTGACAAGTTGAATCAGAGGCTTACAGAGCAGAAGCTTGACCAGAATTTCGCAAATGACATGCTCAAGGAAATAGCAAAGGCGGTTGGGGTGCCGGTGGAGCCTTCAGAGATAAGCAAAGAGCTAGAAAGCTTCAGAAGGGAAAAGGGAGAAGCTGCCAATAGGAAAGAAAGGGCTGAAGCTTTCTTCTTGGGGCAGGTTATCGAGCTGCTCTCCCGGGCTGATGCTGCAAGAGATTATGAGCAAATCAGGAAGCAATACTTCCAACGGCTTCAGGTCATAGATAGATATGATCCGAGAGAAGAACATATTCCGCCATTTAAAGCTTTCATTTGTTGTATAACTAGAACTGTGATGGATGATCCTGTTAGTCTCTGTACCGGTACTGCAGGTGAGAGGACAGCCCTTGAAGCTTGGTTCAAGCGTGGTGAGAAAACCGATCCAGAATCGGGTGTTCCTCTCGAGGATTTTTCTTATAGGTCTAACCTTCAACTGAGACAATCGATTCAAGAGTGGAAAGAACTTAATTACTGCGTTAAAATCAGATCTTGCAAGGCAAAACTGGAATCAGACATGGATTCGAATGTGGAAGAGGCCCTAGATCAAATGCAGGAGCTTATGAAGGAGAATTCTATTAACAAGGACTGGATTTCCATTGCAGGTCTTACTGATATTATTGTCTCTATTCTTGGAAGCTCCCACAACAGAGATGTGAAAGAAAAGATATTGATTACCTTAAAATATATAGTAGAAGGGAATCCAAGATATAAGGTAACCAGATCTTGCATGCACTTGAAATTTATAGTCCCTACTTTTCTTTCCGTGCTAGCATAACTTAATCCAAGATATAAGGTAATCAGATCTTGCATGCACTTGAAATTTATAGTCCCTACTTTTCTTTCCGTGCTAGCATAACTTAGTCCATTCACGAACGTGGTCAATTTAGTGTTTATAGCAGTTTACCAGTACTGTTTGCAGTCGAATCACAAAACTTCATGCGCAGTTTTGGATGGACTACTTCAAGTTTTTTAAGTGAATTTTAATTCCTATGCTTGTATTTGAATTTAAGTTATTAAAATCGGCTGGATCCGTTATATACATCCAACAAAAAGACTCCATAGCAACTTAAAACAGTGTAAAAAATAGTACATATAAGATCAGGTTTAAAGATTAAACCAACCTCCCCGGCTCCCCCCTCCCCTTTTTTTTGAACCTCACTAAATGTGATTCAAAGATAGAAGTATGCATATCGGCCAGTTCCCCTGAAGTTGGGCAAAAAAACTAAAAATTCACATAATGCTACGGTAGTAACACGCAGTGGTTACACGTCAAAACGACATCGGCACCATGGTTTACATCACGGCCAATGCCACAGTTAATCAAAACCTTGTTTTGAAATGGTATTTCATTATCTCTTATATGACTGTTTGCATCTTGGTAGTTGAATTTCGATGGGTTTGGACATGTGAATTTCTGTTCTAGTCAAATTTCATTATTGTCTCCTCCTCCTTTACCCATATATATATATTTGCTTGATGAGAAAGTTTTTTTTTCACTTTTCTATGTCCCCTATTTGGAATCAATTTTTACAGAACATGGTGGTCGAGTCCCAGGGGTTTGATCACATCATTCCATGCTTAGGGGTTGACTCAAACCTATCAGAGGCTGCAGTTGAATTGCTATATGACTTACTACAAAACAGATCTGGTTGGGATTCATCTGTTTGCAGGAAACTTTCTCAGCAACGAAGTGCAATCCATTTCCTTGTTTGGAACCTTCAGAGTCCAGCCAGGGAGTCAACAGAGAAAGCTGAAGAAATCTTGATGAAGCTCTGCGATGAAGATGAGGAGCACATTGTTCGCGCCGCTGAGGCAGACTGGTACAAACCACTTATTGGTTGTATAATTCAAGGTTAGAGGATCTGTCCCTATGGGTTTACGCCTTAATCTATTGCATACCTGTAGAGAGCTTGACCACACTTGAGGTTAGAAGCCATAGTCAACCCTATGGGCTCGATTGTTTATAGTGTTTTAGATTAGAGGATCTGTCCCTATGGGTTTACGCCTTAATCTATTGCATACCTATGGGTTTATGCCTTAATCAATCGATAGAGGAACCGATTGATTTGAAATGGTTTCTGATTTTAACTGCTTCATCAGTTCCCTATCATTATGTGCCGCGTGAGAAATGACCATTCCATTGGATGACCAGGGACTTATTCTTGGTCGCCTTATGGGACAAGGCAAGGCCTTGCTTTTGGGATTTTGGTCTGATGAGGAGGCTTCGTTTATCCAAATGTGGCCCTTTTTCTATTGATATGTTAGAATGATCCTCGCAATACATAGTTCCAATCTTTAGCTATTTAACCCTACTGATTCAAGTCGGATTTTATCATGTGCAAGTTAATACGTATCACATTTACACGGTTTTAATACTCTGCAGGGTCAGAGTCATCAAGGATATCAATGGTGAGAGCACTTGTTAGCATGGAACTGGATGAACAGACTATAAAGCTACTTGGTGAGGCAGAAGTGATACCTCCTTTGCTTGAAATGGCATCTGGTAATATTGAATCAAAAGAGTTGTCTTTATCTGCACTGGTTAAGCTATCGGGTTGCCATGAAAATAAGAAGCGTATTGCTGCTGCCGGTGGGGTTCCTCTTCTTCTAAAATTAACATTTTCTTTCCATCTATGCACAATTATAATTGCAAAATGTTCACAACTCCTCGAGAAACTTACTTCCAATGGCGATGGAACCAAGTTCTTTGTCGATGAAACTGGGATCCAACTCGAGTTAGAGCCAATTATTACCAACTTGCTAGCTTTTCAGCAGAATCCCAACACATCGTATAGTGTCAGGAGGCCCACTCTGCGCACACTTCTTAAAATTTGTCAATCTGAAGCTCGTGTTGTTAAGACTGCCATTCTCTCTTCAAATGGTGTTTCACTGGTCCTTCCTCTTCTCGATGACTCCGATCATGAAATCCGGGAAGTTGCGGTAAATCTTCTCTTCCTCTTCTCACAGCACGAGCCAGAAGGAGTTGTGGAATACCTTCTCAGGCCAAGAAGGCTGGAGGCCTTGGTGGGATTTCTTGAAAATAACAAAAATGGTGATGTACAGACGGCTGCAGCTGGGTTATTAGCCAACCTCCCCAAATCAGAAGAATCGCTCACAAAGAAATTGATAGAATTGGATGGTCTGAATGCAATCATAAGCATATTAAGATCCGGGACCATGGAAGCAAAAGAAAACGCTTTAAGCGCTCTCTTTCGGTTCACAGATCCTACAAATCTCGAGTCACAGCAGATTGTGGTCGAACTTGGTGCATACCCTTTGCTTGTAGAATTTCTTGAGGCTGGTTCAGTGACCGCGAAGGCAAGAGCGGCTGCTCTCATTGGTAATCTTTCTGCAAGTAGTCAAAAACTTACCGTTCTAACCAAAAAAGTTGGCTGCTGGTGTTTTCGCAGGGCACAGGATCCACTGTGCTCTGCCCACGGGGGCACCTGCAGTGTCAGTTATACATTTTGCATGTTGGAAGCAAATGCTTTGCCTAAACTGGTGAATCTCTTACAAGAAAAGGATCACGCTACGACATATGAAGCAATTCAGGCACTTTCAAGTCTAGTTCGGGAAGAGACTCCTCACCGAGGAGCCAATGTCCTGCACCAAGCTGATGCGATTCAACCCTTGTTGGAGGTTTTGGATTGGGGAACAAACTCTTTAAAGGAAGAGGCTTTGAGGCTCTTGGAGGTGGTTTTTCTATCGAAGGAAATCACAGTGTATTATGGAGCAGCAGCAAGGTTGGCGCTTGTTCGTCTGACTGGCAGCAGCATCAATGAGGGTGAGCAGCTTAAAAGGAAGGCGGCTAAAGTATTGTCACTCCTTGAACGTGATTCAAGATTGTCAAGATCTCTGGTAATGGGATTAAGCAGATGAAAAAATCCCGGTGATTTTTCAGGGGGATCGGCTACCATCAGCACAATACAGCTTCCAAACTTCAAATAGGTAATTCTTTGTAGTATTTTAGGCCTCATTGTCCTGATGTCATTTTCTTTTAAGATCCTGAAGATCATTTCTTTCACTTGTTTAGATGAATGTAGTAATAGCTTTGTTAGCCTTTGTAGGTGATATGTGTTTAACCTACCTTTGACGGAAGAACTTCAATCCACTTAATCAAATTCAGAATATATATATATATGTGTGTGTGTGTGTGTGTGTGTGTGTGTGTGTGTCCATAAAAGGAGAGAAGGCCAGGCCATCAAATGGCGACTCCTTCAAAGGAGGGATGGCACCTTCTAAGGATGATCCTGAGCAGCTCGTCTCAAGGGGCACCCAAAGTCCCTTTAAGAATGGAAATTTCATAGGTCCTTAGAAGTCTCTATCTTCAAGAGGTGCGAACAAGAGGAAACTACTCGAGAAAGTTGAAGATCTTAAGTTGCCAAAGAAAAATGTAACCTCTCTATTCAGCCTAAGAAGCCTGCATTGAGCTTTGATTTAGTTATTTTTACTATTTTCTCATAGCCTTTTGGGTCGTTAGATGATTTTCTTATAGACTCTAATTTTATGATTTTTTGTTCTGTTGTAAGCCACTAGTAGGTTTTTGGGTTCGTGTCCTGATTTTCGTTGTATCATTTGTATTTTTTTAGTTACAAAACTCAATGCTTTCTTACCAAAAAAAGAAAAGTCTCATTTTTTTTGGGGGGTGGGGTGGTTGGGGGGGATTAATAAGTCTAGTTGCCTTCTCCAATTACACGCGCCCCGCGCTCGCTCGCTCACACACACACACACACACACACTATATAGTTTCTTTCTAATTTATTATACAATTTGAATGATTGATCTGTCCACATGCTACCTGGTGTTTGGCTTCAAAAATGGAGTGAAGAAAATTATATTACAAGAGATAAACTTAATCCATAAATGATTTTGAAGGGCCTATTCTGGTGCAACAATAAAACAGCAGGGTTTTTTTGTTTATTTTTTTTTTTAGCCGTACTGAAAAGAAGTTTTGTTTAGTTTCTTTCTTTGGTTCAATAAACCGTAAGAGGGCAACGGGAAAGAGAAAGCTACAACTCGTAACAATTAGACCCAAACCCGAACCCAGATGCCAATGTAATATTCGGTAAGGATGCATCTCATTCCCCAAACCTTCCCTTTAGTCTGTTTGAAAATTCAGGTTTATGGTATTGTACTAAGGCAGATTTCTCTTCTGATTTTTAATTGGCAAATGGAGTAGCAGATGACCATCCTATGACCATATTGTCCCCTTTTTTCCCCTTTGCTTGTGCTGTAATATAAAGATGTTTGAAAGTGCTTGTATAAGCACTAGCAATGGAAGTATTGGTGTTCTAAGTCTTATAAAGTTGTGATATTGACTGTGGAAAGTGAGGTGAGGTGTATTACATAAATAAATAAATACATACAAAGAATTTCTTAAAATAATTCCACCCATTGGAGCACCTCATTTATCATACTAACCGCAGTCTTCTATCAAAAAGAACTTCCATGACCTAGAAAACTATGGGGGTTTTTTTTTCGCCAAATAGAATTAAATAAGATACGAGAAATAAGTAATATGTGCATCCTATAAATAATTTTTTTATAAAAATATCATGGGATAGGAATATTGAATGGAATTATACTGTAGTATTATTTATATTGCATTTGATTACAGTGAAATATAGCATACAATAAAAGTTAAGAGATTCATTTTTAACAGTTTTATATATATATATATATATATATATATATATATATAACCCTAAAGAGAGGGGCAAATAACCTCCGAGAGAAGTGGGACAACTTAACTCATTACTATATTCATCTCTCACATGAGCAATAATAATTTAATCTAATAAATCAAACACGGGACTAACAAGACAAAACTAACAAGTCAGTGATACCAATTCTAAAATTAAAAGTTCTACTACACATTTTTTAATCAAATCCAATACCCGTCCAGCAAAGCAAAGCAAACATGGGTCATAATTACTAAACTTTATGCTGTCAATAAAGTCATCCAGCACAGTGATATCCCTGCAATCATGCTTTTAATTATTTTTCATGTATCTTACATTTAATAATGATACAACTCTGACCATGCCTGGTCCATATTATAAATTTTGCATGTAATTATCACTTGCAAACAGTGCTTAGTTTTGCTTTTTGTTTTTTTTCTCAAAGGGTGCAAAAGATAATCCAAGATAATCCAATCATGTAGATGATATCTTGAAATCCACTGTAATCCCAACAAGACAAGACACGTGATTCTACAAATTCATGCGTATTTGTTTGGGCTTGTTTTTCAACTTTTAGTTTATAGCTCAATAAAAAAATTTAAAACAATCAAACAAATGTGCATATAATTTTTCGCTTGTAGCTTCTAATAAATCAATAAGCACAAATTCTATTACTTGAAACCACAAGTTCACAGTTTTATCAGACATTTATAACTTTTGTTACGAGTCATAATCACACATTTTTAGTTATAATCTAAAAATTCATAATTTCAACTACACCAAACACCCCCATAAACACACGCACACAAAAACACCCTAAAATGCCATAAAAGCACTTTGCATATCATTAGATTTCAAATGATCAACCTGTGTTCCATGCAAACAAAACGCAAATGGACCCAATTTGTTAGCATTCTGAGAAAAGCTAACTATTTACAGTACATGTCAAGTGAAACCACCAAAAAATAAAGATAGAGATAGGGGTTTCGCTTACATTCCCCATACACCGCGAGCTATCGCCACTTTGTTGCCCGGTCGAGCGGTCAATTCATGCAATATCCGGGCAAAGGTGTCCGAATATTTTCCCTCTGAGAAAAGTATCTCTGCAAAGGCATTCTCATAAGCTAGAAGCAGGGCTCTGTTCTGTGGTTCCGAGACCAGGCTCTCCAATATTATTGCTGCTTTCCTGCAAACTTCCGGTACTGGATGTGGCGTCTTAATTACTTTCAACAGTCGATCAACTGCCCTGAAATTCAGTACAGTAAATCAATAGTTATTAAATCACGATACAAATTGTTTAATGTTTTTCTATTTTCTTCAAATCGTGTATTCCTATCGAGTATCCTGAGATATTCAACAAATTTAAAAATAGTTACATTGTGAAAATATGGTTCTTAAAAATAAAAAAAAATTGTGTGAATTGATACTTAGTACATATAAAATATAACAAAGAATATCATAAATGCATTATTATAAAACAAATCGGATTTACCATATATAACGTGTTCTTTGTATTATTTTAACATATTATTTAATTTTTAAAATTTTAATGTACAACTTTTAAGTTCTCAACTAGTATGTTCATAAGAGAAAACTATACTAATGCTAATGGTCATAAATAAACGTTGTGTGATACTTAATACTAGATGCGTATCTATTTATGAAGGGAAGCAAATAATAAAGAAAAAATACTCTCAATATGTTAACAATGCAAAACTTTGTAATAGTATTTATTCTCACAAATTAAATTCATCTACAAATTAAATATTAGCATTTCGTATATTTCGCATTATCTATCGTATATTACATCATGTGTCATAGATACATTTAACATAGGATATAATATGCGATCATATCGATTTACCTCTTTAATATATAAAATCATAAGATATGTATTGTGAATCATAAGATACAAAACGTGAATCTTAAAATACGTATTTTGAATAGTAAGATATTGACAAAAGACAGGTTATCCAATATACATTTTTTCACCAATTAAAAAAAATGTTAATTTGATATACATTTTAGGCCAAAACCATTGAAAGAACAATCTCACCATCGCTCACTCGCAAGCTTCAAACGAGTGTCCATGTTGACTTCTGCAAGGTTATAAAGTGCACCAACAGCAGCTGCTTGTGCATCTACAGCTGGAAAGCTCAAAAGATCAACTAAACGCTTATAGATCTGCAAGGTCCACGAAAACAAATGGGGCATCGGTGCATGCACATCATAAAAACAAACATTGTTTTTTTATACATTTAACAAGGGACTGAGAAATAATATCAAACCTGTGGGCCAAAAGGAAGAATGAAAGGTTCATTATCAGGATTTATTATCAAACGCCCAAGTAACTCTGCAGCTGCACAATGCCAGGTTTTGACAGAAGATCCCAGCATCCCCATGATAGCTTGAACTGCACGTTTCTCCCTGGTTCGATGAAAGCCAATATAAGGAAATTTTCAATTCAGTAATTTTCTTTTTACACCACTTTCTTCTTTAGGATGGGCAGTTCAGAAGTTTGAAATCATATTAGGAAATCAAAATTCACAAGCAAATAGTAAGGCTACGTTCGTACGTTATTTTGATGAATGAGGGCTTTGATGAACTAAATATTCGAAGATCCAGAAGCGGAGCCAAATTTACAACTGTCTCAAGGGCATTTGTGACAAGTTCCTCATCCTCTGGAAATATTGAGAATCTTTAGAAACACGTTAGACAATGGGCAGTCAACACAACCACAGTTTTATAGAAAATATATTGCAACAGTCATTCCAGAACCTATAACAAAAAGAACATTATGCACTGTTGGAACTGTTTAATTGAGGGTGCTGGGAGGGGTAACTATTTTACAAAATCAACCCCGTTATGGACTTTATGGAATACATGAAATCACACTATAAAGAAAGTCAGGATCCCCATAATTGTTTACAAAGTAAATGAAACTCTTTCATTTAATCTCCCATCAAGTTCAAACATGATCCATCATCTTTCTGCTCTTCCATGCAGTGTGAAATTTGGCCCGCACATAACTTGTTCAGGAATAGACATTTTTTCCATTTGGGATTATAGTAGGGAAAAGAAAAATGATGCAGAGCGCACATTGTATTTCTTGGAATTTTGTACAATGTATAGAATATAATACATTCTGAAAACAGAAGCGACTTGTTTAAAGGTTGAAAATTAAGTCTTCTAATGATTCACTTTGGATTTTAAATATTCTTGCAGCATTACTTGCTACGGTAACTAGCTTATAAGCCATGCCACTGGTAATTTTCTGCAACAACCCCGATTTACATTCATAAAATCAACCTCAAGTAGGGTTTGAACAAATTTGTCACAGTTGGTCCTTAGTCTGTACGCAACCTCTTAAATCAGGTTCTCTGTCTAAGTTGGGCATAAACTATTCTAATCTTTGAATGCTCATCTAAGGTGTGTGATGACTAATGATGTCAACACTGGTCAACTGCTTCCAATGGAAGTATATACGACAAAACTCCTCATAGGCAAAGAGGCATTTTAAAGGAGCTTCATTAGATTCTCATACCCAATTCTGCAGTCTACAAAAGATGCACAAGACCACAGTTCAAATTGTGTAAAATTCATTTTCCTTCTAAATATGTACAAGTCAGAGGTAGTTCAATTCTACCTCTTGGACTAAAAAATCTCCCAGAATATTCTACCTCTTGACCTTCAATATCATAATTTTGTGCACTTGACCTCAGCCTTTTTTGGCCTTTTTTTAAGGGCGCCACGATAAGGTTGTTCCATTGCGACCAAGGTGTAATGGATATGAATCACAGAAACAGCCTCTCCAGGTGCGGGGGTAAGGCTACGTACATTTCACCCTTCCCATACCCCGTAATGCAACATCCTTGCGCACCAGGCTGTCCCTTTTCCCAATTCTCAAGGCTTAACTAATGATAGTCTGTAACTATAAAATTAAGAACCTCTAATAACAATTATGCGCTTCATGCTTTCACAATGATATCCTAAAATTCAACACCCTCACCAATGACAGGTTCAGCAAATTTTGTTCTGGCAATTTTTAGTGTTTAGCAGGAGAGAAGATCTCCTTAAGAAATTATGCAGTGAACAATTTACTAATTGATTCTATTACAAATCCAACACATCAACATCATGTGCACACAATTAAAAGAAAAAAAGTCATTGCTTTTCCTTGGTAAGACTTAAAAATATTACTGGAGATCAAATGTCATGTTATCAAGACCTATTAAAGCAAGCGCACACACCCAAACCCAGAAAAGTTAAAAGTACTGTGACTGAACTTGTCACCTGTAATGTGATCTTCAATGCACTGAAAGACGGTTTCCAACAAATGACGATGCGGGGCCATTATGACTTCATTTTCTGGCATGAAAGAGAAGTTGCGGATAATATTTGAAGCAGCAACAGCACATTGTTGCTTCTCTGCATGTCCTTCATCATCCAGATTAAACAAGCCATCCTCATTTAACCACCACTGTGTCGGGCGTGTTCTGGTTGTACTCTTCTGCACAAACTCTGTAACCGAAGAACCAGATCCCACACTGCCATCACAAAGAAGATTCCAAATTCAGTTTCTAATTCCATATTGCAAAATTTATATAAGCAAAACTTCGAATATTACTTCGAAGCTTCCAGTAAATTTGTTGACCCCACCACAGATTAGGAACAGAAACATTTGATTTTAATGCCTCGTACTCCTTCCCAAAGCCTGTCACGACAGAGTTTGCACCTAACAATCTCACCCGTGGTGTCCTTACAAGCTCCCTTGGCTGCGCTATATCACGCCAATCATCTATCTGTTCCAGTTAAAATAATATTATATAAAAATGAACTGTAAGGAACACATGCCTTGTAAAAAAAAACAAAAACTCTAAAATAAGCTTCAAATGTTCATAGAAAATATTGGCACATACAACTTGGAGAAGAGCATCAAGCAACCCAGGAATTTTTGCAAGAGGGGTTGCATCTTTGCGCACTTCATCCTTCTCTTTGAATGAAAGCAATGTAAGAGTATTCAATGCCCATGTCAGCTCACACTTTAGTCCACTTTGTAGAGCCAGAACTATCCTTTTGTTATTTTGATCTGGATAATAGGAACACCCAGAAAGAGAAAGGAAATCAAAATTTGCCTCAGCCTAACACGGACATGGGCATGCAACACGACACGGACACGACGACATATCAATTTTCAAACAATGCAGTACATGACACGTCTTATTCACGTTAAAAATTTATATATTATATGTCAGATATATAAATAATTTATTTAAACGTAATGGAAAGAAAGGTATACAATAGTAATTAAAATTTAAGAAATCAAATATTTCATCTTAATAATATTTCAAAACATATTTGGTGTGCCTAAGTTGCATTTCGAAAAATCTAAAATATTATTATTATGAATAAATTTATCACATGGGATTTGGAATGTTCAAAAAATGTCATTGAAGTGTTTGCAAAGTATTGAAAAAAAGTGTCTGGATATCATAAGTTTAATATTTTACCTAAGGCACATTTACGCAGAGTCAGACACGAATTGTTGTTTACGCAGAGTTGGACACACTTTGCGACTTAAGCAATGTCAGTGTCCAACACTACTGACGAGTCTAAACAGAGTGCCACTTTATCAAAACATCATGCAGGCATCACCATGTCAGGCAAGATCAGTTATCACCAGCATTAGGCATAAGCATGACAAAGCATCACAAATGACAAAGCATCTGGTGCCCTGAAGACACCTCAATTAGCTATTAGATACATCAGTTTTGCTATATTTTCTCTTTATGCACATGGTGCATTTACTGCAGTGCAGATACAAATTTAGCAGCCCAAACTAAAGGTGCTATTATAGATCATGTAGCACTGGCATATCTCATCAAAGCCCATCCAACACTTTGGAAACAAAATGAAGACACCAGAAAGTGTCCAACTCCAATCTTCTATTATTTCACACCAATGTTACATAAACTCTTTTAAATGCATCACGTATCTGTGTCGGCCACTTGACACTTAGATAAGAGTATGAGATTGTGTCCAACATTTTTAGTAGAATATTCATCAAGAAAACATATTCAGTAATTCGAATTTAATATAAAACTATATATAAGCACTTTCATTATTCCATATATGTTCTATATAGCCTTATGGGCACCATTCATCCTAAAAAATAAAAGAAATATATTAAAATATGTAAATATTTTGCCATGTCCCAGTATCCTTGATAGGGAATTAGATGAATCGGAGACCTAGTACATAACCGCACCCGATACCCATATCCAAATCCGTAACAGAAATTAAGACAATTAAGCATCCTACTCATAGTTACCACAAGTCAAGCATGCAAAACAAACCTTTTACTAAGCAACTGAAACATAGTGTTTAATCAAAAACACACAAGACAGTAGTATAGGAGCATAGCTTAGTCGGTAGCATAAATAAATTTGTGGAGTTTCTTCTTCCACACCACAACCTTCTCCTTTTTTTTAGATTGGCTAAAAAAGTTTCACAGGATGTAAGTCTTTCCTGAAAAAATTGAAAATTGAAACCGAGTTAACACGCTAGCATCTACACCATAAACATATATAAGAATTTAATTTTTATTTTGCCTTGTCTTTGAATACACAAGCCCTACTCTTTCAGGATTTTTTGAGTCAGGTGTATTTGTGTTTTGCATTCACAGTCCGGTCTGTCTATGCTACTTAGGGCATAGCTAAACTCAGTTTCTAATTCAAAGATGCTAAGACTTACTGCTAGATAATTAACACACTGAAACCATTAATAACCATACGTCCAAATAGCCAATCACATTTAAGTATTGTTTGATTGATCGGATTAATAATAAGAGAATATATAATTTCATAGAATAAATAATTCCATAAAACTACTAGTGAGAAGATTATTAATACCATGTTATTTTAATTATTATATACTCCACATTTTGTGAGAGTAGTTATCCAATAAATATATAATTCATGGATACATAATTGTTTCACCACTTATTGTATTCAAATAAGAAAAATAAGATCTCGTGAGATATGTAATTCAATTCTATATCTAATTATGTCAATCAAACACGCCCTTAATACGCTATAATTTTCTCTTACAAGAACTTGATAATAAGAAACTCAAAATCCTTAACTGCAAAAACATAAAATTAAACAAATCAACGAACAATTCAAATAAAAAACCGAGCCACAATTCTAAGGACACCCCAATAGACAGCGCTACACCTGCAACAAGGATGTAGAACCTTTGCATTTGCCTCAAGCAGCCTAGACATCTCCCACAAAGGAGGGAGAGGAGAAGCTAGAAATTATGCGTGGCAAAAAGAGAAGTGAATCAAGTGGTGTCCCATCCCCTATGAGAAGGGTGGACGAGACTTCTCCATCCCCCGAGGATGAGCCCGAGTTAGCCCTTCATTGGGGTACTCGTCTTAGAGGGCCCCCAAGGACTCTTTCAGATGGAAGTTTCACCCTTCCTTAAAAGACTCCGTCTTCCAAGGACCAGTGAGAATAAGAAAATGCTCCTCAAGGAAAATGAAAACCTTAGGATTGCTAAAGAGAAATTAAACCTCTCTTTCAATCTTAAAAGATCTTATCGTCATTTTTAGATATTTGTATAAGTGTGTGCCTATTCTCCTAGGGCTATGAGAAGGTTTTTTTTATTTTTAGCCTAGCTATTTGGGCTTTTGAGGAAATCTTTTCTAACTAAGCTTTTAAGGTGTTTTTGTTGTTTCAAATGGTTTGCTCGACTATCTTTTTGCTTGCCCCTTGGAGGGTTTATATTGACCCTCCTTTGTATATTCTCATTTTTTTGGTAATTGGTATCTACCTAACACTTACACTCACAACACACACACACACACACACACACACACACATGCAGTGTTAACTACAACATTTTGTGGGTACATTTGGTAGAGTTTGATGAAGGATGTCTTCTTTCTAAGGTCTTTCCCCCATCGATATGTAATTGTTAATATAATGCATGTGATACCCACACACAAGGCATATATTGGTCCCATGTTCACAAGTTTACAGCGTGGATCTATACTTCCATATATAGCGCACACATATACGCATTTATACTCTCAAAACTATAATATAAAGCAAACACCTTACTTGGTGACTTGGGTGAACGAAGTCAACTCAACTTTTTAGAAACGCTATAAACACTTTTAACAGGGCCGGCCCTCCTTTGGAGGGAATAAAGCAATCGCTTTGGGCCCCCAATTTCTGTTAAAAAAATGGGGCCCAAAAATCTATAATACATTTTATTATATTTTGTATAATATTAAAAAATTAAAATTTCATTAAAAATAAAGACTCATTCCAAAAAAAAACACTCAAATACAAACCCAAAACAAATAATGACAATGTTGAATGGATTGGCAATATTGTCTATTGAAAAATAAATAGTAGATAAACTTGACTATGAAACATTAATTAATAATTTTGCGGTCAAAAATGCCAGAAGGATGGTATTTAAGTGATTATTTGCTATTATTAGTTCAACTTGTTTATTTTATTATGATATTGTAACTTTTTCTTTTGTTTAGTACTATTTTAGTTGTAATTTAATTATTGGTAAAATATGAATCAGTATTACTGTTATATCCTATTAAATTTTTATAATATTTTTTTTTTAAATTTGATAATATAAAAATATATAAAGCTCCTTTTTAAGTATCTGGTTAGGGCCTCCGATTGGTCAGGGCCGGCCTAACTTTTAACCGCCATAATTTTCATTTTAAACAAAAAATCTGCAACCCTCCCTGTTTTCTATATTTTTCTACAACTCTAAAACCCTAATTCAATTTTGCGTAATCACCTCATTTTTCCCCCAAAAATTCCACCTTCTTTCCCCCTGCATTATTCCATAACTCTAGATTTCAGATATTTCATTTGATTTAATTTTCCTTCCATGATTTAACACTTTTTTTACAAAAACTTAACGATTACACACACACAGAGCTGTGCGACGAACGAATGTATATGTATATTAAAAAAACACAGAGAAACACAAATCACTCATTTCAAGTGATATTGTGAAAACTGAGATTACAAAAGCTAGGGTTTTGATGGCCTGACCGGCGAAGGAGGAGTGAACTTGAAGAGAGGGGCCGAGGAGGGTTGAAGGAGCGATCGCGTCGGCTGAGGCCGCGGCGTTGCTGCTTGCGCTGCCGAAAGGCCGTCCTCTCTTCGCCGGCAGAGGGGCGGCGCTACCCGAAGCTCCGCCCTGCTTCCCCTGCTCCCTCTTCTGCATCTCTCTCCCTGCGAAGTGGTTGCCCTTCTGGTGATTTGGTAATTTACATGGTTGTATAAGACCAGTAACAAAAGTATGGGGGAGGCCCAAGTTCGAGCCTCGGCCCAATCCAGGATCCAATCCAGAATATCATCCAAGCTTCAACTGGACTAAGTCCTTGTTTGGCTTAACTTTTTATAATTAAAAAAATTTAACTTTTAAGCTATTGCATTTGGTATCTCTAAAAAGCCACTATTATTTTTTAAATTCTTTAAAAAAAACTTATATACATCTGAAACACTTTATCTTTATTTAGTAAAATGACTATAATTTTTAATTAAAAATGTCAACTCTACTCATATAAATAAATAAAAGAATCGTACCAGTATTTCAAATATTATAATTTAAAAGAAAAAATAAAAGCATATTAGATATTTTAAGAAAAAGAAAAAAAGCAAAAAAAATACTATCATAAAAAATTGTTTCAAACAATTCAATTTTTTTTTAAAAAAAGTCTTGCTATTATCCCAAACACTTAACTTAAAAATAAAAAATAAAACATAAAATGCTTAACTTAAAAATAAAAACTAAGAGTATATTAAATATTTTAATAAAAAAAGTAAAAAAACTACCATAAAAATTTATTGCAAATACTTTAACTTTTTTTCTTTCTACTTTTTTTTATAAAAAAAAAACTAAATCTCTTAAAAGGTAAAATGTATTAGACATCCCAAACAATGCTTAAGCTCATGTTACTCCAACTTACATTTGGGCTTTAAATTTGTGCAATCTTGGCCTACGTGGCTTAAGTGTCAAATCTACTTTTGGTCATGTTTGACAATATTTTTTGTTTTCAATTTATATTTTTTGCTAAATTTAAATAAAAAGGGAAGGAGAAAGTTCAAATTATAACAATAAAAACTTATTTTGATTTTACTAATAAAAAACATTGTTAATAGAATTTAATAAAATTCTAAAACATGTAATAAATCAAAATTAAAGATACAAAATATAATAGAGCATGTAAATAATTGAAAATATAAAAGATGTGACATGTAAGATTGAGATGTTTGTTGTCATTGATATAAAATTAATATTTCTTATAACGTGAAAGTTTAAACAGAGTGTATTGATTCCAAAATACAATTCAAGTGTTCACAAATTTTTTTTAGTCAGTATTTACATCTCATATGAGAGAATATGAATGATATTATAAATCGAATTGTTGATAAAATAATAAAAACTAATTGATAGTAGAAGATTTCACGTTAAAAATTCAATATCTCTTTCATCTCCCAACATATAGACAAATAAGGTAAATATGCACGATTTCATCTATATTATTATAATAAAAAAATATTGCATCACACTTGATTGTTTATATACTTTTTTTTCTTTTAAGTAGTTAAAAGTCATGAGTAACTAGACAATTTTTTTCGCTTATTTCTATTAAAAAGATTTTAACTTAAAATTGAGGTACCAAATAACTCCTCTAGGATGTGATCATAGGCATGTTTATCATTTGTTCATATATATATAAGAATAATTAATCACATCTAATGGAAATGCAAATGCGCCCACTAAGTATCCTAGCAAAAATAGGGAAAATAGTAATATCCTGAATGCTATAGAGTATTGATTTTTTTTTAGCTTTTAGTATAAAGTTAATAATTAACATTTTATATAATGTTGGTCTAATAAAGAGTTTTAAGTTTTAAAATTTATAGGGTCAAATTAGATCAAAATATCTATATTATTTTAAATATTTATCTATTCACCTTAACACATTATCCTTTCATCTCAACACTCCTAACCATCAACCTCCACTTCGCTTTTGGTGATTGCCGACAAGTTCCGATAACCACCTCTAGCGACCATCGCCAATGATTTTAGCAATAAATTTCTGCATCATCGGAGATTTTGGCGCATTAAGTTCGGAGGTGCACATTAAAAAAGGACAAGAGATGGTGATTTTCAACGATCAATTTTAGTGCATTTCCAACGATCACCTCATAACACCAATTCTAGCGACTTTCGGCTATTATTAAAAGCAAAGACAATTTTATATGTTTACATTCAGAAATAATTGAATAGAGATAAATTTTATTGTTCAAATACAAACGACTAGTGAAATTTTTCTTTATTATTCACTTATAATAAAACTAGAGATAATTTTTATTTGTTTACATTTAACAGGGATAAATTTCACTGTTTGAATATAATGAACAGTAAATTTTATTTGTTATACGGGTCATCAGAAATGTTGCTAAAATGTAACAGGAGAACTGTTGAGGGTTATCGAAAACCATAACCAGAGAGTCACCGAAAAAATGATTGCAAGGAAGTTGCCGAAAAAAGTCATTAGTGGTGATCGAAAAAAGCCGCCAATGGTAGTTGAAAAAAGTGTCGGTAGCAGCTAGAATTGGTAAATGGTGATGATATGGCCAGAATTTGTATAAAGTAATTAGAATAGTATGAGTAATAAGGTAATTTTGTCAACAAAATTGCCAAATATTAAATTATATGTCCTTATGTCTTAAAACTTTTAAAATGGATTTAAGAATTTTTTTTTATGTGAATGGATTTAAGAAGTTAAAACAATATATTTAAGTAGATTAAATGCATTACAAGAATTAAGAATTGGACTTATAACTTTATATTTTTAGTAATGTTCGTATTGATATCACCCGAAAAATTTTCAATATCGCTTTAAATTTATTACTATAAAATGTTACATATATTTTATTTTAGACATTATTCAACAATAAATAATCTAATATGACATAAACATTTTATTTAACATAATATTTTAATTAATTAATCTCAATTACATTTTAGTTTCATTATTTATAATGAGGTAGATAACTTAAAAACGATATAAATGTAATATTTACATTTTTATATAATAAATTAATATTGGGAAGTTTTTAAACTCTTTTGATGTCATATTTGATGCTTAAATTAGGGTATAAAAATTAAAAACAAGAAATAAACAAAAAGATTATGGATCAATACGTACCCAATATTTGTCCGATACAATCGATATAGATTGATATGAACTGATATTTTAAACGATATGAAATTAAGTAATTAATGCATCAATTTTACTTTAAAAAATAGAAAAAATTAATTTAGGGTCTCATTTGGGGGACTTGTAGTCTATTAAGTCCTAAGTATTTTTTGAATATTCCATTAGGTCCTATTTTTTAAAATTTATTGATTAGTTGGACAAATATGCCATGTTAGGAATTTTTCCTAACGAAGTTTTAACTCATTTCACAATATGTGACAACTTCAATGTTATTGTTTCAACGATATGAATATCTTAATCTTTGGAAGATTTTGTTTAATTAGTGCAGGAGTTGTTTTGAGTTACAAATAAAAAATCAGCACTGTAGAGCAGAAATACTGCGAATCAGTCAAGCACGCTCGATCGATCTCATGTGCGAGTTTGCATTAACCATCTGTTAGGGTTATGCAACAGTTAGCAGTTTTGTTAATTTTGGTAAGACATGTTGTTGCTTCCAAACCCTCTCGATTGGTGATCCTTTGACTTGACAATTCATATTCAATCTAGAGATTTACAAGGCGATATTGTCAACGTCTGCACTCTTCACGTGTGCGACTTGAGTGGATTCCCAAGTAATCAAGACTAGTGGTGGATTCTAACGGCAAGCAAGAAGAGAGTGGTGCACGAGAATTCGACAAGAAGACTTGTATTCAATAGATTGTGAATTTAACTGGTATTGTAAGAGTTTCTTGTAATTAAATAGTTTTATAGTGTTTGTTTTCTTAGACTTGAATAAATTTCGTATTTTTACTTTATTGAGGTTTTTCACGTAAAAAATCGCTTGTCATTTTTTCTTTTTGTGGTTGTTTGTGGTTGCATTGATTTGTTTTTTGTTTAGTCCATTCGCACAAATCAAACTAAAGATTTTTGTTTTAAAGAAAAAATTATTTTTCATCAAAGTAGGATTTTTGTTGATCTTATTTTTTTTCTCCTGTTTGATTTACATAAATGGATTACTTGAAAGAAGGTGCTTCAACAGGTCGATCCCCTCTTCTTGACGGGTCTAAGTATCCTTTTTGGAAAGTAAGAATGATGAATTTTTTTAAGTCTGTTGACAAGCGTGTTTGGCTAGCCGTTGCTAAGGGATATACTTACCATACTACTGTAATTGATGGTGAAATCGTTCCTAAGCCTTCGACTAAATTGGATAGAATTGATTTTGATAATGTTGGTTAGAATAGTAAGGCTATGACTGTTATCATTAGTGGTGTCACACATGAGAAATTTCGTAGAATAAGCACGTATGATTTAGCTAAAGAAACGTGGGGCATCCTTCAAGTTACTCATGAATGAACTCAAACAGTAAAGATTTTCAAATTTCAACGTCTTACTACAAATTTTAAAACTCTACGTATGAAAGATGACGAGAAGTTTGACGATTTTTATGCCAAGTTAAGTGATATTGTGAATGCTTCTTTAATTTTGGCAAAAAGATTCCTAACTCAAAAATCGTTCGAAAAATTTTAAAATCACTTCCCGAACGTTTTCAACCAAAAGTTACTGCAATAGATGAAAGCAAAGACATTAATTCTATTATAGTTGAAAGTTTGGTTGAAAACTTACAAATTTATGAGGTGAACTTTTAAAATCACAAAACTTCAAAAAAATTAGCTTTCACCTTAGCTCAATGGTTTGCAAGTGATTTTGATGATGAATTCGATCCTGAGATAATGGCTATATTTGTTAAAAGATTTTGAAAAAAATAAGAAATCTAATCAGGAAAAAAAAATCTCAGAAGAGATTTAGAAACAACAAATTCAGAAGTAGGCCCAAATCCTTTGATAAAAAGGGCCAAAAATCTCAAAACCCTAACCCTCGGTGCTATGAATGCAAAGGAACTGGGCACATTGCTTAAGAATGTCATAACAAGATAAAAAAAAAAAGCAAAAAGTATTCATAGTAACCTGGGATGATAAAAGTGAAGCAGAATTGAGTGATGAGAACGATGATCAGTACGGTGACCAAAATGCCAAAGCCTTTGTTGCTTCTGTCCATGAGGACTCTAGTGAAACTGATTCAGAGGAGACTGAGAGTGAATATGGTGAGGAAGAAACTAATGAGAAAACTGGTGAAAGCGAAGACAATGAAACTCTTTAGACAGCTTACGATAAGATTTACAAAGAGAGTTACATGTTGACTAAAAAGTGTGCCAAACTTGTTTTTCAACTCAAAACCAATGAGAAGGAGAAAGAAAAAATCATGCAAGAGCTACTGATGGCTCATGTTAAAAAGGAAGATTTAAAAGTTGAAATGAACATCGTGTGCACTAACTTAGAAAACTGTAAACAAGATAGGAAAAGATTTATGTTGATGAATGATGATAAGTCTTTTACAATGTCTAAGTTAGAAAGTCAAATAACTGAGTTTAAGAATAAATTGAATAATGCTAATGCAACCCTCAAGTATTGGAATGCAGGTTCACTAGCTTTGGATGGACTACTGGGAGGCCAAAAAGTAGCAACTGACAGAACTAGGTTGGGCTTTGTTGGAACTTCAACAAGCAAGCCATCCATAGGAAAGCAAAAAAGAAGCCCAACCAAATCAGAGTACTGCAGCTCCAACCTTTGTGAAAGCTAAACGGGTTGAAGGGTGAGTTCCAAAAGAATTGAAGCTACTGACTTTACCAAAGTGAAGTCAAAAGGGAAAAGCGTGACAGATAAGACCACCATTCAGTATGATGAGATAAGAAAATATAATTCCACTCATACCTGTCATCATTATGGCATCTTAGGTCATATTCGCCCTAATTGCATATTGTTAAATCGAATGTCAATTTTAAATAATAGCTTTGTACCCATTTGCCATTACTGTGGTATGAGAGGTCACATTAGCCCACACTGCTTTAGGTTGCACGACATGTCTCATATGAACTATTATTTCAAGTCTGGCAGACCATCACATGTTAAGAGACCTAGGATACAACCCACAGTGTCTGCCCCAGTGAGAACTAAGAAAGTTTAGGTTTAGTTTAGCGACCTAAAATCTTTTGTGGTTCAAATTGCTCTGAGAGCTCAAAGCTCTCACGTGTGGTATTTGAATAGTGGATGTTCACATCACATGTCTGGAGACAGATCTTTATTTGCTACCCTAGAGGCTTATAATGGTGGGTTGGTGACTTTTGAGGATGGTAACTCCACTAAAATCATTGGTAAAGGATCTGTTTCAACCATAGGACTTCTTAAGTTGCAGAATGTCCTTTTAGTTAATGGTTTAAAGGCAAATCTCATAAGTATTAGTCAAATGTGTGACACCTATCATAAGGTGCATTTTTAAAAAAATGATTGTATTATTTTGAATAAAAAGGGTAAAACAGTCATATATGGGGTTAGAACGTCTGACAATTGCTATGAATTGTACATTTAAATGTTGAATCTTGTCATTTTACCAAGATTAATGATGCTGACCAGTGGCATCGGAGACTTGGTCATGTCAATTTCAAGGATCTGTCAAAAATTTCTAATAAATAGTTGATCAAAGTAATACCTAAGTCGGGAAGCTCATCTAACTATGTCTATGGAGTGTGTCAGATAGGTAAACAGACCAGAGCCCTCTATAAGAAGACCGACACTTTAGGCACTAAAGCTTCTTTAGAACTGCTTTGCATGAATCTTATGGATTCTACCAAGACTAAAAGCTTAGAAAAGAAGAAATACATTTTTGTTACTATAGATGACTTCTCCCGTTTCACCTAGGTTAATTTTTTAAGGAAAAAGTTTAAAACCCTTGATGTTTTCAAAACACTTGTCCTTAAGCTTCAAAATGAAAAGCTGAATACTTCCAACATTGTTATTCGCATTAGATCTGATCATGGCAATGAGTTTAAAAACTCTAATTTTGCATCCTTTTGTGACTCTCTGGGTATTTATCATGAATTCTCTGCTCCCAAGACTCTTCAGCAAAATGGGATGGTTGAGAGGAAAAATCATGTCATTCAAGAAATAGCTCGTGTTATGTTGCATGACAAGAATCTGCCCCAACATTTATTGGCAGAGCTGTGAACACCGCCCATTACACGGTTAACCGTGTCTACTTGAGATCGGGAACTCTTCACACTCCCTATAAACTTTGAAAAGGCTCCAAACCGAATGTTAAGTACTTTCAAACATTTTGGAGTAAATGTTACATCTTTCATGATAAGGAGCAGTTGAAAAAGTTTGACTCCTGAAGTGAAGAAAGAATTTTCTTAGGCTATTTCATGAATAGTAAGGCGTATTGTGTCTTTAATATTAAAACTTCTACTATTATGGAATCAATAAATGTGGTCATTGATGATAAAATTTCTATTATACATTCTGAAAATGACTTACTTATTTTAGGTGATCTCAACAGCAGACAAGAAGCTAAAGAACCTAAAAAATAGCCTAAGCAAGAAAGGGGTGAAGAAACAGCTAAAAAGAACTCAACAAATGTGAAACATGGTTCTTAGCAGCAAGGTCTAGAACCCAAAGGTCTAGAACCTTTAGCTAGGGTGAAGCTCAACCATCCCATCAATCAAGTACTTGGCGAAGTCACAGATCGGATGCGCACTCGGTGACAAATGCAAGATAAGGTAACCTTTATGTGTTATATGTCTTTGATTGAGCTTAAGACTGTGAATGATACTTCACTTGATGAGTGTTGGACTAATGCCATGCTTGAGGAACTAAAACAATTTGCTAGAAATAATATATGAGAACTAATTCTTGGGCCTTCTTACAAAAATGTAATTGGAATCAAATGGATCTTCAAAAATAAAACTAATGAATTCAGTAAAGTTGTCAGGAATAAAACTAGACTTATAGCTCAGGGTTACACTCAAGTTGAAGGAATATACTTTGATGAGATATTTTTCCTTATAGCCCGACTTGAATCCATTAGAATCTTTTTGGCCATTGCATGCAAACTTTACTTTAAACTGTTTCAAACAGATGTCAAGAGTGTTTTTTAAATGGTGACCTTAAATAAAAAGTCTATGTTAAAGAGCCTAAAGGGTTTTTTTTATCTTTCTTTTTCTAATCATGTTCTGAAACTTAGGAAAGCTCTTTACAAGCTTAAGTAGGCTCCTAGAGCCTGGTATGATAAGCTGACTTCCTTCTTATTTGAGAAAGAATTTTCTAGGGGTGGAGTTAACAGGACCTTATCCATTCTAACCCAGAACCACGATATACTAGTGGCTCAAATTTATGTCATAGGTTTTTCTAATGCCGATTGGGTCATGAGTGTTGATGATAGGAAAAGCACCACAGGTGGGTGTTTTTACATAGGAAATAATTGTGTCCTAGCACGGCAAAAAATAGAATGCCATCTCATTTTCTACAACTGAAGCCAAATACATAACAGCTAAGAATGGATGCACTCAGCTTCTATGGATGAAGCAAATGCTATCTTATTACGATTTTGAATAGAGTCCCATTGTGTTATATTGTGACAACACCAATGCAATTAACATTTCTAAAAATCCTGTTCAACATTCCCAAACCAAGCACATTGATATACACCATCATTTCATTAGGGATCGTATAAAAGACGACACCATTTTTTTAGCACATTCACATTGAACTTCAAAGAGCTGATATTCTGACCAAACCTCTTAACTATCTTCGATTTGAGTTTCACAGGAAGACTCTTGAAGTTTATCTCGTTGAGTAGTTGTTTTTGTTGTCCCTTTGTGCGTGTGTGTGTGTGTGTGTGTATAATAAAAATATAAAAAAAAGGTGTGAGGAATAGTCTTTAAGTTTTTAGTACCTGTTTCTATGCTTTGGAGTTATGATAACTAATTTTCTAAATCCTTCACTTGAGATTCAATGCATCAACTTGTTTGGGAATCAACAATGTCATATTGCTTTGAAATATATTAGGGCATGATTCTATTTTGTACACCCTTGGATAATGGCAAGATGTCAGGATCCTCAAATCCTGAGATCCTAATGTTGACGGGTCTTATTCACCCTCAGTTTTCCAAAGCTTACATAAAATGACATTACCGTGACAACCCTTGTGAACTCAAGGTTATAACACCCCTCAAATCTTTGTACTGTCTCTTCCTGTCTTTGATGACTTGAGAAAGTGGTTACCTATACGAACTTTGCATTTTTGTTCGTATTAGTGTGCAGCTGTTTCGAAAAGCATACCAATTTGCTAACTCATTTTTGGAGAAATCGCTACCTATACGAACCCTATCTTTTTGTTTGTATTAGTGTGAAAATCGCTTTTGTAAGCATGAAAAAATGATACGTTTTGTTCCTAGAAATGACTACCTAAGCGGACCATGCATTTTCGTTCGTTTAGTGTGACAGTGGCCTATGAAACTGTATCAACCCAGTGTTATTCTGTCTACAGCCTTGATTAAGGGGGTGTTAATCTGACAAGTCATCTAGGTCTAAACCGGTTTGACTTCATGTTAAGTTTGACTTTTGACAAGTGTAAGTGACTTAGCAACATTGGCTGTCGATATGATTTCAATTTGGAATCTGAACACGTTTCAAACCACACACACACAGTTGTTTTTCATAGAATTCAATATGCATATATTTCCTTGCTAATATGATCTTGAAGTTCTTCAATGTGTTCAGCATTGATAGTTTTGAGTGATTGATGAATGTATCATATGTTAGTTGATTCAGTGCTATGGCCGGTACTCCTTACTTAATCTATGTTTTTCCTCTCTAAACAAAATTTTTTTCTTGTGTTTCTGGGTGTGTATTTTTTCATCACGAGTTTGTTTTTGTGAGTGTTTCTTAAGGTTGTGTTAAGGTTTGATTCTACTTGGTCTGTCACTCAAAATCTTGTGCCTAGATACAATTGCTCGATAGACCGATTGATCGGTCTATCGAGCAGTCAATGCTCACTCTCGGTTTCTCAACTCTATTGCACAAAGTGTTTCACCGCTCGAAAAAATTGATCAATCGGTCTATCGAGCAATCCATTGTCCTTCGCTGTATCTTAGTCCTCTGCACCTAAGTACCGAGACCTATCAAAGATCGATCGATCAATCTATGCAAATTTAGGGTTTTTGTTTTGGCGCTTAGCGTTCCATCCTCATTTGGTTTCTCACCTTCTTTCTCTTGCTCGTATGTTAACTCTCTACCAACTTGGTCTTTCACTTGGTGGATCGACTCTTCCAAATCTTGGCAAGTGAGTTCTTTTTTTTCATCTTGTTCATTTCATTTTGGTTTTCTTGTGTTTTTTGAGTGTTATATATATATATATATTCTTCTATTTACATGTTTTCCTCCTTGTGTGTGTGTATCTCCTATGGTCGTGGTCGTGGTCGTGCTCTTTCCTTCTTATTTTAATCTTGTGATGGTGGTTGTGATTGGTAATGTTTTTCACTTCCTCTTAGCTATTTTCTTCGTGACCCTTCCATTTTTGTATTCACACTTGTGTTCACTCTTAAGTTGCCCTCTCTTTCAGTTGTGATCGGTATCCTTTGTTTCTCCTTATGTTTGTGTTGGATCGATTCTTGTTGCTTAGGGTTTGATCACTCTAGGTCTAAGTTCAACCCATGGCACCCAAACATAGGGTAAAATCCACAGGGTTGGGGAATGTCAGTGAACTTGAGCGTCAATTTAAGAACAAAGCATCTTTCAAACAATTTTAAGAATCTTTCGTTAAATGACTAGTCCAATTAAAACGAAATGTGATTCTGTGAGACTTTTCGAATAATCCCTAAATTGAAAATCTCTGTTGACCTTCAACCCAACTCAATTGGTAAACCTAACTCTCATTTGAGACTTTGACAAACTCTCTTACAGATAAGGAATCTAAAGTCGACACTTTTGTCGGTCATGTGCACGGTGTTGACTTCACCCTGACTCCCGACCTCATTGCCACCTGGTTGGGTCTGGAAACTCGTCCTAATGAACCAGATTTTCCTCGACCTTTTCACTTCATGTTTCATACCTTTGACTATGGCTCCACTACTTCTGAGATATGTAGGACACCTCCCTCTTGGGTTGCTAGAAGCCTTATTCCACAACGTGACTTAAGTCCTCATTACTAGCTCCTTAACCTCATTATCTGTGCTAACATCGATCCTAAAAGGCACTCATCCGAAATTTCTCAATAGCACGGCTATCTCATGTGGGTTATTGCTAATGAAAAAATAGTTAATGTCAACTTGTTGCTCTTTCGTGCCATCGTTAGGATCGTTGGGGCTAAATTTACCTTCGGGCTGCCTTTCGGTTACTTAATCACCTGATTTCTTCGCTCTCTCAATGTTCCAGAATTCAAAACAATATTACATCCTAATGAACTTAAATTTCTGTCCAAACTAATCACCAAAACCACTGTCAAATAGAGTGCATCCCACATTCCCAAATCCCACACCAAGGCAGGTACTTCAAGAGAGGGAGCCGCTAGTGATGCTAAGGAGTAGATGGGTCTTGACCCAGACACCGATCTTCCTAAGGGGGAGGATCTTTTGGGCTGCCTGGAGGGCATAGAGAAGGAGCTGAGTTTGCCTCACGCCGATGTTTGAGATATGCTTCGAGAGCACCACGAGATGATGAAGGAACAAAAGGAGTTCTACTCCTATTTTTACTCACGATTTTCCCCATCTTAGCTTTTGGTTCTATTTTCATTTGAAATTCTGTCAATTGTTAGAGGATTTCTTGGTTAGAACTTCATTTTTGGATATATGGTGTTGGTATATACTTGTTTTTGGATATGTTGGTCACTATATAAATGCATGTTTCATCTTTTTATATTGGCAAATTTAGTGCCAAAAGGGGGAGAGATTCTTGATATTGAGACTTGAATGTTTGAATGTAAATTAAAGGTTATTGATTATTGATGACTTGAATGCTTGAATATGAATTGAAGAAGTGATGAATTGTGATAGTTAGATAATGGATAAATTGTGATAGCTACATCTTGAATTGAGAATGCTTGTCTTTGGATTGTGAATTACTAGCTATTGGATAATTTGGTTTGCAGTTGGTAAATTTGGTAGTTGTTTTATATTTGTTGGAGGTTTGTTACAGAATTGTCAAAATAGGAGATTGTTAGAAATTTTTTCTAACGAAGTTTTAACTCATTTGGAAAACCTGTGACAACTTTAATGTTATTGTTTTAATTATATGAATATCTTGATCTTTGAAAGGTTTTGTTTAATTAGTGCAGGAGTTGTTCTCAGTCACCAACAAAAAACTAGCACTACAGAACAGATAAACTGCGAAACAGTCAAGACCTCGTGATCGATCTCATACGTGAGTCTGCATTAATTATCTGTTAAGGTTATGCAGTAGTTAGCAGTTTTGTTGATTTTTGTAAGACAAGCTGCTACTCCCAAACCGACCCGATTGCTAATCTTTGACTTGACAATCCATAGATTTTCAAGGCGATATTGTCAAGCGTCTTCACTCTTCACATGTGTGACTTGAGTGGATTCTCAAGTAATTAAGACCAGTGGTGGATTCCAGTAGCAAGCAAACAGAGATTGGTGTACAAGGATTCGACAAGAAGACTTGTATTCAATAGGTTGTGGATTCAACTAGTATTGTTAGAGTTTCTCGTAACCAAACAGTTTTATAGTGTTTGTTTTCTCGGACTTGGATAAGTCCAGTGAATTTTATCCTATTGGGGTTTTACACGAAAAAAATTGCTTGTCATTTTTTTTTGTGGTTGTTTGTGGTTGCATCGGTTTATTTTTTGTTTATTCCATTTACGCAAATCAAACTAAAAATTTTTGTTTTAAAAGGAAAAATCATTTTTCAATTTATTTTCAAACCCGTTCTCACTTTCTCACCTCTCACTCTCTCTCTCATAACACCACTAGATTCGTCACGCACTTCGCCGTCGTTACTCGCTGCCAAGCATGGAGTGCCCTACAACCAATCAGGAAAAATGATTTCATCCTTTCACAGCACCCTCCCCATCGACTCCGTTTGTTGCGCCGCTAACCGTCGCCTTACTACTTTCAGTGCTCAACTCGTCGTAATCTAAATCTTGATACATTAACATCCAAATTCAGAAATCGTGGTTGGGATTTGTTGCTGCCAACTCCAACCACACAAGCACTAATAATTGTGTGTTTTCTAGCATGATTTCATACGAATTTGGGGTTGAATTCATGTTTTAGACTTTGACATTTCCATTTTGGAATTTTCCTATGATTAGATAATTGATTTTTTTAATGTAGGAATGATTTACTTATTTTATGTTTATTTTTCTAACTCACAAACAAAACGCAACAAAAGATCCTCTCTCTCTCTCTGTCGTTTAATTTATGTGATTTTATTCATTTGATATCTACGTGAGTATTTGATTGGAAAAGATTCTCTCTCTCTCTCTCTCTCTCTCTCTCTCTCTCTTTGTGTGTGTGTGAGTGTGTGCGTTTATGTATTCCGATTAAGATTGCACGCAAGGTATTTGATAAAATGTGTAATTGAGGACATTTAATACTGAAATGATGTGAGATATTTGCACAAATAAGACATTTAGAATATCTCACTAAAATTTTTTATTTGTGCTGAAATGAGATATAGAAATTGTAGGAAAAATATCTCATTTGTTAGGTTCGTAAGCTAAATGTCTCATTTGTTAAGTTTATATGCAAAATGTCTTATTTGTCAAATTTTTAGGCTAAATGAATGATTCATAGGCAAAATGTCTTATTTTGTTAATGAGACATTTATGTAGTCATGTATTAATAATGAGACATTTATTAATTTCGTAAGCTAAATGTCTTATTTTTTAAGTTTGTAGAAAAAATATCTTATTTGTTCAGTTCTTTGGCTAACTGTCACATTTGTCAAATTTGTAGACAAAATGTTTCATTTGTTAAGTTTGTAGGTAAGATGTCTCATTTGGCGATTGGGGGGATTGCTGGTGGTGGTGGTGGTGGTAGTGGTGGTGGTGGATGAGAAGTGAATGGTATATTATGAATAATTTTGATATAAAAAATATTAATATGACTTAATAGAATATAATTCTTAACTATGATTTATTAAAATACTAAATGCCTAAATAGTATCTAACCCAAAATATCCCTAAAAATATATGTATCGACCTATTTCGACCACTATTGTAAGTTATTTATAACTATAAGTTGTAGTTAGGAAAAATTATAATTTTCTATTCTATTTTGGCGGGCATTTTATGGGGACAAGTCTAGGTAAAAGTAGACTATTTTACTCATATAAATAATTAGTTCCCCATCTTTTTTCTATTATTTATTTAATTGAACACATTTCAATATATTAATTATACTCTTAATTCTATTTATATTAGTTTAAATACTAACAATTTGAATACATTATTAATTTTAGAATAATTTTGGTATTAGTCATATTACGGCTAACGATGCAAAGATTAGTCCTGGATAATATATTTTAGTGAGTTTAGTCCTTTTTTTTTATTTCCAAATTATCTTTAATTAATGCATTCTATGTTATTTGAACCTATTTTAATTTTCACAACTATTTCTCAAATGGGGAGTAAAAATATGTCCCAAATCATCAATAAAATCCTAAATTTTGCAAACTTCCTAATGTTTTTAGCTATTATCATTCTAAATCGCTTTCAAATCTAAGTCTCCAAACCGACCATTATAGAATAGGTAGGCAAAGCAGCCAATAGCAATTTATTTAAATAGTGATAAAATTATCATTTACAATATTTAATTAAATAATAATAATTGTTACACAATATTAAATACTAATAAATTTATCGTTAACTAAATTACTACTATAAGAGTGATACAATGAATGATATTTAAACCGATATCATTTCTCATAGATAATTGATAATTTTATCAATAATTTCACAATGAGTAATAAGCAACATATTTCAATAATTTAAAAAAAACGATAAAATCTCTTAATAAATCGTTGCCATTCAAGAAAAAGGCACAAAAATATAAATAATATTCTATAACTGCATTGATACAACGACAATTATGTTGATCAAAAAATTTATCCAAAACTAAAGCTAATACAAAAAATTTTCTTTACATATAAACCTTAAATTATGGACAAATATGTTATAATATATTATTTTTCATCACTAAAACTAGTAAAATAAATTTAGTAAAATTAATTCTCGAATTAGATATTAAACTAGTAAAATAATGTTTGGTACATTGACTATATTTTATTTTTTTATTAAGAGATTTTTTTGGTTTTTATTTTTATTTTTATTTTAAAGAAAAACGTTTTGTTCAATATTAGCAACGTGGATATCATGCCATGATAAGCTAAGTGGACGATATTAAAATAGGCTATCATGTGATTGGGGTATGGGACCACTTGTAGTGCTCATTCTATTGATAGACATGACATCTCACCAATAAAACATAATTAGTTTGTTTAAATATAAATTATTTTTTATGTTTTATTTTTTATTTTTTATTTAATTTAATAAAAATAACATATAAATATTTTATTATAAATATTTTTCTTCATAAAATTTAAATTAGTTTTGATTAAAAAAAAAATTAAGCTAAGTTATTTTTTTTTTTGAAGGATTTTGGCTCCTGAATTTGATTGATTGGCTAAGACAATCAGTGAGAGAAACGATTGAAGCATGAAAGAGATAATTGTTACGCATTGTCTTGCTATTTTTGTGGAATTTGGCTTTAAATTTTTTATATTTTTAAAAAATTTTATATTTTTAAATTTTTTTATCTTAACATGTTCAAAATACTGTTCTGAACAATCAATTTTAAAACAGTATTATTTTTTGTAAAAAAATTCTCTTTTTGCAAGAAGTTATTAAAAAAAGTTAAATTTTTATCTTATCTTTTCAATTATGCTGAAATCATTCAAAAAACTCAAGTATGAAAAAGAAAAGTTAAAGCTATTTTTCTCCGGGCGTGTCAGATTTGGACATTTTGTTTGGCAATATAGTTTTAAGTTAGCTTTTTTATTTTAACTTTATATTTGGACTAATTTTTTTTATTTATTTTTTTGACTTTTTAACTCTTTTTTTGGTAAAAAAAATAGATATATATATATAAAGCCAACTTAGGTCAAATAAATAGACTTTTAAAAAGGTTTTTAAATAAAAAATCTCCCTGAAAAGTTAGTTCAACTATAGGCTATGCCACTTTAAGCTAAAAAGTTAAAAAATTTATTTAGTTGGGATATGTGTGGTTTTTATGCCAAAAATTTAAAGTGATTTTAAACTAAAAGATAAAAATTTTTACTAAAAATTATTATAATTTTATTTTTAAATAATTTTATATTTAATATTGATATTATTTAATAGATTTTGACGAATAAATTTTAAAAATATAATTTTTATAAAAAGTAGATGTGTATAATAAAGTTATGATATTTTAAAAAAAATATAAAAAAATAATGTAAAAAGCAAAAAAAAGTTAAAAACTTTTAAATTAAAAAATAAAATTTTTTAATTTTT
>JAOTRH010229897.1:0-10211 GCA_034768845.1 Heliamphora exappendiculata
AGTTGCTGGTATTGGTTTTCTGGTGGTGCTGGTTAGGTGCTGCAATCTGGTTGAATTATGAGTGTTTTGTTGCAAGATGGGTGCTGCAATCTGCCAATTGGCTATTTTATTGTTATACCAGGTCTTTTGCCTTTTTTTTATTGCTCAATGGTTTGAAGAAGATACTTTTTTAGAGCTAACAATGCTTTATTTAATAAGGAAAAACTTTTTTATTATTTCATTTCTTCGTCCACTTTTTTCAAAAATTGTGATACCAAACAGATTTTCAATTTTGTGATTTTTTAAAAACTATTAACTACTGTAATTACCAAATGCACTTTCTATTTCTATAATTTTCTGAACAGTCTTTTTTGAATAATTTTCAGAAAACACTTTTCGAATACAATTTTTGAAAAATACAACCAAACGGACTCTTTGTTTCTTGAAATGCCTTAAAAGTTTGGTTTTTATGATATTTAGTTTGTTTAAAAAAAAAAAGATACACTATTTAAAATAATATGATTATAGTATTTTTAGTAATATATTTAAATATTTAGAGTATTTTATATAATATGTTTACATATTTAGTTTGGAGTAATTTGAATAACATGTTTAGATATATAGTTTGCTTTTAAAAAATCTAAAAATAGTTTGTTTAAAAAAATTTCCAGACTCTTGAAGAACCTGAATGCTTTATATACATGGATAAGGGGCAAAATAGGAAAAAAAATATTACGTCATTGATGGCAGTAACGGTTATAGACGCAACCTAATGATTTGAGTTAGTATGTAACGATATTTCAAATAATAAGAGAGGTAAGTGTAATTTATTTAAAATGATAGAATTAACTGTATTTGATCAAAATCTCAGAAGTTATCAGTGTAATTTACCCTTATTTTTAAACTGTACTTCTCTCTTTATCTATTGTAAAAATATATATTTTTAGTATATGGCTATCTAAAAAGTGTGAACAATTCTGATTGGAATTAAAAGCAAGCCTAATAAAATCATTAGTGAGCTGGGAGTTTACTTTTAATAATTAAGAAATTATTAATTATTAATTATTAGTGCCTCCGTACACAGATAATTACTTAAAAAATATAACTAAATTACTTAGGCGCCGTTTGGGATAGCTTTTTATATAGTATATTTTTTGTTTTTAATGAATTTTTTTGATGTTAGCTCAAATGGTAGTACTTTTTATATTTCTTTTATTATTAGAAATCCAAAAAGTAAAAATAAAAAAAAAACAGATTTGACAAAAAAAAACCCACTTGAAGCCTTTTGTAAAACTTTTTTTTTTCCGTTAGTCAACTTTGTAAAACTTTAGTTAAATCGGTTATATTTTTAGATTCATTTTATTGCGACGAATTAAAAAAATGAAAGGTTTATACCAAACGACAAAAATATACAGAAAAAAAAAGTTGCAATAAAAGTTAAAAAACTTTATCCCAAAAAGTGTCTCAGTTATGATAATCAAATTTAACTTTTTTTTTTTTTCCCATGAATAATGTACATCTACAAAATGAACAAGTTTTTGCGATGGCTACCCAAAAGGAAATGGCCCAAGACTAAGCCCATGGGCCAGACAATAGCGAAAGGCTCTCATTTGAGATAGGTAACAGAAAGTCATCTAATCCAATGGCTCCGAAGGAGGTGCTTTTAGATTTAGCATGGGTATCTCAAAACGAAAAATCATTGTTTTCTGGATACTTTAAAAATAAAAATAAAAAATGAAAGGCCTTTGTTCTCTCTCATAAAAAATTAATTTAAATTTGGTTTCAGTGATGCCTTTTCTAGGTCCCTATAACACTATTTTAGTTTTTTTATAAAAATAAATAAACAGGGGGTTTACCACCTTTTAGGAGAAAATATATAATTAAGAGACATGTTTATCATTATTTTTTATTTTTTATTTTTGGGTGATAAGAGGGGGCTAACGGCCTTAAACAATCAAAACTCTACAAAAAAAAAAAAAAAAAAAGGCCTTAGTATAACCCCCAAGGTTACCATCCAAGCTCGCCCAAAGGAAACTCCAAAAGCTCCAATTCTAGACAGATCAGTTGATGGATAAAAGTTTATTTTGTATTTAATGTGTCACTTCGATATTGAAAATTGCTAAGAAGAGTTAGTTCTAAATTAGGAAGAGGAGTCGTGACGAGTTAACTTATTAAATTGCAAGTGTTTTCATCTTTACAGTTAAGGTGAAGGTCAGAAAACTAAGTCATTAGACAGTTGTTTTCAGTTGTACTTCTGAGCTTTATGTAGTGAACCATATCGAGAGCATTTTTTGTTACACGTTTGCAAAGCTATTTACTTTTCGATAGGCATGTTGTAAAATTCATTCTTTTTCTTTTTGCCACCAACACTTGTTTGATATGGAGAATAAGATTTAATACTAGTTTATTGCTTTTATTATTGAGACATTTGAATTTTGGACTAAGGTTTTTTTTATTTGAGATTGAACTTCTCTTGTAAGACTTGTGCACCTGGTAAGATAAAAACAAGAAGGGTTTTTTTACCTATTGGGAAGCAGATTTTTTCCCCCTTTATAGACATTTGGATTACAATGAAAATTATTCAACTAGGCTATTTTTGGTAATTGGTTTACCCTTCGGCTTAAAATAACAAAAAGTTAATTGTTAAATTATAATTTTGTTTCTATGCATAGTGACTTAAAATCACTCTTTTTATCAAAAAAAAAAAAAAAAAAAAACTTTTTACGGGTTTAATTTAAAATTTTAAAATAAATAAAAAAATCTTGACTTTTATGCGGGATTACCAACTAAAGGCCTTCCATTGGACCTATCTTTTAGGAAGGTTTTTATTGCAACTCTTAGCAAGAATTTCGCTTATATCATTTTGTTGATAGGCTTTGGAAAAATTATATATTTTTGGTTAAATATAAATAATGGGCCTTTTACAAATAAAAATGGTAAAAATTTACTCTTCAAAAATAAAAAAAGCAGGCAACTAGTGTAAGGCTTGGGCCGGCCATAGTGCCCATTGTTTGACAAGGGCCTTCAAGGATGGGCTTCCTGGGCCAGATTTGCTGTATCTATACGAGTGATCATGAAAGAAGGCCTAGGTCGTAAAGAATCACCTATAGTTAGGGCTCGTTTGGCAACCTAGCATTAACTTTCCATTTAAAGTCGCTTTAAATCATAAAAGCAAAAGGTTCATTTGGTGAACCGTATGATTGACTTTAGACAAAAAGAAAATAAGTCAAAAAAATTGACTTAAAGTGGCTTTAAGCCCAAAAGGCTTTAAGTCACAAAAAAAAAATTGTTATAATTTTTAAAAATTTATTTGTATATAATTTTATATTCAATATTTATCCTATTTGATAGATTTTGACGAGTCGATTTTAAAAATATAATTTTTATGAAAGTGGATGTTGATAATAAAAGTTATAATATTTCTAACAAATATATAAAACTATTTTATATAAAAAAAAATGCAAAAAGGCTAAAAGCTTTTGGATTTTTAAACGAGGCCTTTTGATTTTAAGTAAAAAGATAAAAAAAAATCTAACTTTAGTAAGGTGGGCAAACGGGGGCTTAGTTCTTGTTTGAAAGGTCTAAATAGTCAGAATTTTAAGAGTCATTAAAAAAAAAGAAAAAAAAATAAATTATTTAGGATAATTTGTTGAGATTAGCTTTTCTTTTTGTTAAAATTTTCTAATATACTTTTATTTTTTGCTTTTAAGATATATTATATGGGGTAATGATATTAGTTTTTTATTTTTTGAGAGTCGAGTTGATTTTTAATTGAGGGTATTATGAGCATTTTATTCGCACACAAAAAAAATAGTGCATTTGGATGTTATAGGCTTTTTTCATGAAAAGAGAAGTCAAAAAAAGTTGATAAATTTTTTAAAGATACCAAACATGGGCTTAATGTCGGTTTGGGGAGATGCAAAATGCACATACTTTGAAATGAAAAATGCATACACTTTTTTGTAGGTGAGTATACTTACCAGGCGCACAATATGTAAACACTTATATTGATAGGTATAGTAAGAAAAAAATATGTGCATTTAGTAGCTTCCATGTGTTTAATGTTGAAAAAATATGTAAATTTTCTGTGCAATTATGATAAAAAAAATATCAATAAAAAAGGTAAATTAGGCTTATAAACTATATGAATTTAATGACAAAAATAGATATTATTGCTAGTGTTTGACACATATTCTTAAGAAATATTTCGTATCCGGTACAACACTTATGGTATGTCTAATGTTTGTATTCCAAAAAATAATGATCTCAATTTTATAGAAAAAGATTATAATCAATGGAGTTATTTGTAGTTGGATTCTACATTTAGGAATGTATTGGTATTTAGTCTCATTCATAAATTCGCCTTTACCTTAGGTTTTTTTTTTAAATCTTGATTTTTTTTGATCTATTATACCCTCAACGTGAGTTATATCCTGATTTCAAAATTTCATTTTAGAAATTTTAAAATCCTAATTTGGTCTATTATATCCTAATTTAAAAATTCTGATATTCCAATTTCCTTCAGCGTCAATTATTTTCTTAAATCCTGTTAGTTATTGCTTTACATTTTTATGAGAGAATTGAAACATCACTCCACTATGAGCCAATCTGGGTTTATATTTTGGATGAATCTCTATTATATTGCTCAAATTGTGGGATTATCATCCGTTAACTTAGTTCGGTTTGAAATTTAATTTTTTTTTAATTTTGTAAACTTTATTAGGTCATGTAGAATAATGAACATTATGAAAATGTTCACACATAATACCCAAACATTACACCATTTTATGCCAAAAGAACTAAATACTTATTATCAACACTTGACAATATAAAAAGATTTAAAAAAATAGCACAAATAAGAACTTAATACTTTTTGTACCAATAAGCATATTCAGACACGGTTCAGAAACGGCTCTTGTAATTGCTTACATGACCTATTAAAGCTTATACATTAAAATTGGCTGTGATTGTGTTCATTTATCATGTGCGAAAACACCACAAATTTCTCATATTGGATACTTATTATCACTATTCACTGGTATTAAACAATTACTAATGATAACGTGCAGCCAATATGTAAATATTATCACATATTCTAATATTATGAAAATATGTTCACACGCTTTATGTGAATAATGAAGATTATGAGAATTTTCACACATCTTTCAACATCATGAGAATATTCACATCATTCAACGGTTCACAACACACCCAAGCATTATACCATTTTAGAAAGATGAATTTTCTGTTAAAAAACTTAAACAAAAATTGAAAAAAGTTGAAAACTCATTCTCCCATGATTTCGTAAAACCTAAAATATGGTGTATGATACATATTCATAGAACCAATATTGAGAATGTTTACATTCTCTTATCTAAATGAAAAAATTGAAAATCATCCGCGGAAAGCTTATGACAATCAAATGAGAAATAGCACTGTTTGAGTCAATGTATGAAGTAAGGGTTTATTAGGACTATCATCAATCGTTATGAACTCCATTAACCGCAAAGAAAGACAAAAAAATCACGACTAATACTCGAGTTTCGGCATTTTCAACCAATGTTAGGGTTCATGCAATTGAATGAGAGAGTTTAGAGAATTCACTCTTGATCTTCATTGCGTAGAAATTGGCCAGCTAAATGAGAATATTAGTCCACTACAGTTGCCGCAATAGTCTCAGTTGCTTAATTTAGAATTTTTGAATTCAATCTCCGAATTTTTCTCCAATTGCTTTTGTAATGGAAAATACGATTCTAATTGCACCGTTTGAGAATGTTTGTTTAGCGCCAAATGAAACGCAAATGAGCTATAGGAACAAATTGAAAAATTACATTCTGAATAGAATTATTTTTAAAAAAGAATTTAAAATGAAACTTAAGTATAAATAACATATAAAAGTAAGAATTTGGGTGAAAAGCTCCCATCACCCAAGTGGGTTGGAAACATGAAATGGTAGAATTATGCTTGGGTTGGATTAAGATTACTAGCGAGGAAGCGGGAACAAAAAGATTATTGGTACTTGTTCATTTTATTATTAAAAGAAAAAATTAAACAAAACATGCTTTTATTTTTTAAGAAACCCAAAACAAAAAGAAAAAATTTAGTTATAATCTAGTATATGATTATTTTTATTTATTTTTATTTATCGTTGTTTTGCATTCTTAAAAACAAAAATATTGAGAAGTACGAAAAAGAAAAACACAGCTCCCAAAAAAAAAAAAAGGAATATACAGTTGATAATTAAGTATGAGAATAATTTATTTTACTAAGATGAAAGAATATTGGAGAAGTACTTTTAGTATTATTTTTTCACTCAATGGTCTCGTTTGGCTAAATTGCTTATTTGGCTCTTTTAGCTTCAAATAAAAAAATTTGTTTAAAATATTAAATAAGTAAAATTTAAGTCAATAAACTAAATAAGTAAAATTTATGTTAAAATTATTCTAAACGTACTTACTTATTTAAGTCAAAAAGCAAATATAAACAAATAAATAAATAAGTAAATATGTCACTTAAAAGCCAAACAATCCAAACCAACTTACTTATTATGTTTTTATTTATTTCATAATAAATAAATAAATAAATACGCAAATAAGCTATTTATTTAAAGAGAGCCAATAATCTTTATTTGCAACAAATGAAAGAATATTATCTAGGAATATGCCCAATTGCTCTTTAGGGGATTGTCTGCACATGCAGCTTTGCTTACAAAAATCAATGATTGCGGGTTACATAATCTTAAATATTTCTTTTCTAAATTGCACGCACATAAAGATAAGTTTATCATCATGATCACCATGATAATTATTGAACCAAAAAGTATTAACATCTTTTTTTTTATATATTTTAAGATCTTTGGATCAATATACATGTATTTTAATTAATTTTTTAAAAATTAAATTCATCGTTTACCAATAAAAGACCTAATTATAGTCAAAACAAAATTTCTTATCAACTAGTCTCATAAAAGTTGATAATACTTAAAAAATTTCAAATATAAAATATTAAAATAAACAAATTTCAAATTTAAACCTTAACCGTTGTGTCAATAACAATACCATTATTTTTCTACGGTCTCTTATTTTTGGGGCATTTGTATCTTAGTTTAAACTTTAAAACCACACTTAAAAGACAAATGACATGTTTGGGAATGCTATTTCTAGTAGTTTATATATTGTAATTTATAGTAAAAATTATAAGTGCTTGATAAAAATTGTAATTTATAGCTAAAATAGAAAAAAAAATAGTTAAAATTGTAATAGAAGTTGTTACAAAAATTATTAATATTTAGAAAAAATTTCGACTTATAAATAAAATTAATAATAAAAAGTTAAAAATTAGTAATAGAAATTCTTCCAAACACTCTAAAAAAACACAACATCTCGTGTAGTGACTTACTAAGGTTATCCTTCTCACGACAATGCATAATTATGTCGTTGATTAAAAGATTGTTATAGTTAAAGTGAGAGTCGTTTTGACTACGAATTAGGTTTTCTCCGATTAATTATCTTAATGGAAAGGCCTTTTTGGGCTAAGTAGGACCCATCTATGGTGTAAAGCTTCCTGAACAATTAGATTGTCTAGATAATTGTAATTGTGAATGGGATCGATTACATTTATCTATAGATTTAAAAAATTGGTTCAATATCAAAATTAATTTTTATCATTATTTTTTTAAAAATATTATGTGATCTGTTCGTTCAATTATTTTAATTTTTTGAATAGATGAATTTTTATCGACAAATCTTAAAGACGACGGTTCAAAATAATAAAATAGAGCTAAGGCGGCCTCACTAAGCGGATATGGGGACAATGCTGCGGCTAAAAAAGCAGCACCGTCATGCTGTGTCCTGTTTAGGTTTATTTGGTGAATAAATTTTTATGATCGAATTCATTTATTATGTAGAGCTCGTCGAGTTTGCATAATATATAAAATTTCAGTTTCATCTGATATACATAACTAAGTGATTGAATAATATTTGCTTAATAATATTTTTTTTAAAATTATAATTTTTATTTATTTATTTATAAAATAATATTATAAGATTTTATTCAATCACTTAATTATAGGTATCGAATGAATTTTAAATTTTATATACTAAATAAACTCGACAATTTTTACATAATAAATAGATTAAATCATAAGAATTTATTCACCAAATAACTCAAATAATATTTTCGTTTAGGCGCAGCACCATGCCGCCTCCGAACTAAGCATCAACAATGGGTCTATTGGATGACTAGCATGAGAGAATTCAAACTCTTCCAACCAATTCCACTACGAAACTTAGATTCTGATTGGCAATCGTCCTTTTGGTTTTTTTTTTTTGATTAAAAATAACAAAGAGTTAAGATTATTCGTTTGATAAAAATATAAAAAAGTTAAAAAATTAAAAAATTAAATTAAAATATAAAATTTTAAAATATTATATTTAAACACCTACTATTTTTAAAATACAATAATACTCATTATTTATAACTTATTTACTACCACTAACAACTACATATAATTATAAATATCAAATATATAAAAGGATAAAATTATTTATTTTAAATAAAAAGTAAAAAAGTTAACTTTTAACATTCAATTTCAAAAAAATTAACTTAATTAAAAGTTAAGTTACTAAATAATTTATTTTAAATCAAATTAAACTTTTTGGTTAAAAATATAAATAAAAAAAGAGAGTAAAAAATCTAAGTTTTAAGCAAGTTGCCAATTGGCTCTTAGGCCATGATTGGTAATCTTTTTATATTTTGGATTTTTGGGTGGTTTATTAAGTGAAAATTTAAAATGAAAATAGGACAAATCATTTGGAAACTTAACCGTTTTTTACCTACTAATATGTATTGTTTGGTAATTTAATTTTTAACTTTTTGTATTGAAATATCAATATTGTCCAATATTAACATTTCTTTAAAATGACTTCTAATATGCAAAAAAAGAATAATTTTTTTTTACCATTTTATCGGGGTGTGATATTTATTAGAGTGCGTAAAGGAAAAAAATTATTAAATTTCTAAATTTTTTAAAGCAAGTCAAAGGAATTACTTTGCTTTTTTACACATTTTAGTCAAAAATTCAAAAAATAAAAAATGCCAATTAGAACCTTAAATCCAACCATTGTGCGTGGATATATGAAAGCTCAGAGCCATAAAAAGAAAAATTCTCACACTTGGCCCTCTTATAATTGCTTATTTGCTTAATTTATTTTGTTTATTTTAATTTTTAATTAATTTTTTTATCATTTAATTTGACTGTTATATTTTTTCGATTTCTCTTGTCAAGGCAATTTGAAAAAATAATATTTTTAATCAAAATATAAAAAAGTTTAAAAAATAATAATTCAAATTTTATATTGCTTCTTTTCGTTTTTACTAGACTTTTTAATTTTCTTATGATTCAGAAAAATAAAAAAATGTTACCTAAAAGTTAATCTTTTTTTTTTTGAAAAAAAGATAAATTAAAAATAAATAAAAATTCCAAAATTTAATCCAAAGGAATGATAAGAAATTAACAAAGTGTGCCAATATCAACATTATACATTTTGGGACAAGTCATGTGACATCTTCACGTTCTTAGTTGGCTTCTAACCCAACAGCCTTAGCAAGGTTGTTCAATTATTTTATTTTTTAAAATAAATATTATTTTTATTGAGGAATCTCAAAGTGAATTGTTCGAAATAATAAATAAATTAAATTAAATAAATAAATAAACAATTATTTACTGTCCGACAATGACAGGTCTCTTGTTGGGCGTAGCATGACAGAATTCAAACTCTTTTATGCAAAACCACTAGCAAACTTAGGCCGCGATTGGTAATTGTTTTATCTATTGGATTTTTGTGTTTTTTAACTAAAAAATGTAAAATCAAAACAATAAGTAGTTTGTTAACTTAATTTTTTTTTCTAATAACGTATATTATTTGGTAATTTAACTTCTTAATATTTTTTTATTAGTATAACAATATTTTTTGGCTTTAAGAGAATAAAGTTTTTCAAAAAATGTGAAATAAAAAAAGTTAGATTGTTAGAGATAATTTTTTTGATAGCTATTTTATTTTTTTACTTTTTATTGAAACGTTTATAATACACTTATTTTTAACTTTTAAATTGTAATATTTGAAATGTTAGTACAGTTTTTTTTTATAAATAAGATTGACTTTTTCATATAAGGGTATTTTAGTAATTTTATTTTAAAAAATTAGGGTATTTAGGACATATATTGCCATTTT
>JAOTRH010229908.1:0-10210 GCA_034768845.1 Heliamphora exappendiculata
TGTCAGAAATAGTTTTATACTTACTCGTTTTTTGAACCACTTTGGAAATTCCTTTTGTTGTGTTTTTGTGATGTCACGAACACTTTGATTCTCTAAAAGATGTTTGTGTTCCCTTTTTTAAAAAAAGAAAATATAAGTATTAGACACTAATAACAAATTCATACATTTACATATAATTAAATGTTAACGTACTCTAAATATTGTTCCAGTTTGAAGCTGTTATGTAAGACAAACCAATGGACTAACTCTCTTTCTTTCTACGAAACATCTGGAGCCCTTGTAATTAGGCCAAATGGATGCACTTTAAGTGTGAAGACCGCCAACCCTATTTCATTCACACCATTGTCGACATTCCGGTATGCTCGGTTAAATATGGTTTCGATCCCACAAAGATACATGGAGCAAAAAGTAAGACACTCTTTGGCAATGTAACCTTTGGCAATCGAACCTTCTGAATAAGCTCGATTGGTGACGTATCCTTTTAGAGTACCAAGTAGTCTATAAAATAAACAATATAAAAAATTAAATATACATTAAAAATCCATCATCATACAAACTTGAAATTAAGATAGTACTTGTTACCTTTTGATTGGGTACATCCATCGAAACTGCACAGGTCCTCCAAGAATCGCCTCGTGAGGTAAGTGAATAGCTAGATGAACCATCACATCAAAGAATGCTGGAGGAAAAATCTTTTCCATCTTGCACAGTATAAGTACTATGCGATCTTGTAATAATTCTAAATTCGTCACCTTCAAAGTCTTGGAGCATAATTCTTGAAAGAAATTACCTAACTCGAATAATGTGGTACATAGATCTTTGTTAACATACCAAATCATCCCAATTGGAAGAACTAATTGAAGTAGGATATGGCAATTATGACTTTTCAAACCCGATAACTTACCACACTTTGTGCTCACGCATCTCGAGATGTTTGCTGCATATCCATCCAAATATCGTATTGCCTGTAAGAACTCACAAAAATCATGTCTCTCATTTGGTGACAAGGTGTACAATGCTGGAGGCTTTTCATAGGACCCATCTAGACGCCTTCGTCAGTGTAACTCTTTTCTTATTTTCATATCCTCCAAATCCATGCGTGCTTTTTCAGTGTCTTTATTCTTTCCATCTATACTCAATAGTGTTTTCAACAAATTGTCACATATATTCTTCTCTATGTGCATGACATCGAGGTTATGCCGGAGCTTGAGTGTCTTCCAATATGGCAGTTCAAAAAAATACTTTTCTTTACCCAATTCAACACTTGATGTTCCCTTTTACTTTTCTTGTTGCTTGGATGCTTTCCATAAGGTGAGAATGTTCCCTGATTCAGTTGTTGTAAAATTTCTTCATCCAATTTCTTTGAAGGCCTCGATCGGTATTCAATATTACCATTAAAGAGCCGACTCCTTCGCCATGAGTGGTCCTTAGGTAAGAATCGACGAGCACCTGTGTATCCAATCTTACTTCTCAACCGTTGAGATGAAGTATCCTTGTTACAAGCAGGGCAAGCCAAATAACCTTTCGTACTCCACCCAAATAAATTACCATATGCAGAAAAATCATTAATAGTCCACATAACAGCCGCATGCATACTAAAATTTTTCCCGTTTGAAGCATCATAAGTAAGGACACCATTTTCCCACAACTCTTTCAACTCGCCAAGTAATGGCATCATAAAAACATCAATATCTCTATCCGATGCTTGGGGTCCAGGAATAAGTAAGAACACCATGCAATATGGCTCTTTCATACACTTCCAAGGTAGAAGGTTATATGGCATAACTATCACGGGTCACATACTATAAGAGTTGCTCATATTTTCAAAAGGATTGAAACCATCAGTCGTCAGTCCCAATCTCACATTTCGACCTTTATTGGCAAACTGAGGATATTGTCGATCAAAATCTTTCCACGCTTCAATGTCGGCTAGATGCCTCAATACCCCATCATCGACACGCTTTTCATTGTGCCATCTCATATCTGCAGCCATTTTTCTCAACATATACAACCTCGGCAATCTTAGTGTAAGCGGAAAGTATCTCAAGATCTTATGTGGAATTTTCTTTCCTTTGCTATCATTAAACTTGTATCTATGTTCCCCACAAATAGGACACTTATCGAGATCTGCATTATCCTTCCAAAAAAGTGCACAATCATACTTGCATGAATGACAACGTATCCCAAGCACAAGTCAAGTAAAAACTTCTTAGCTTCATAAAAATTTGACGGAATCTTTTGATCACTATATGGTAAAAGGTCCTTCAACATCTCTAACAACATGTCGAAAGACTTATTGCTCCATTTGTTCAAGACCTTAATATGAAGCAATTTAATGACAAACGACAATAAATTATACTTTTGACAACCCGAATACAACTCACGTTGAGCATCATTCAACAATTTATCAAAGTTATGTACTTTCTCCCTCTTGACGTCGCTAAGTACGTCATCCTCGTCAGCATTCATGACGTTTGTTGCCATGTAGTAGTCCTCTAACATATCGTCCAATTCATCATATTTCTCATTCTCTTCCTCTAACATTTTATGCTCAACTGTTTTATCATCACTCGGTTGCTCGTAAACTGAGACATGAGGTTTATGAACGGGGACCTTCTCCCCGTGGTGCACCCAAGTTTTGTAAGCAGGTAATATCTCCCTCCGAACTAAATGAAATTCTACTATTTTACTAGAATGACGTTCACAATTGAGGCAGTCCATACACGGGCAACGAATCTTATCATATGAGCTTGCATTTGCCATTGCAAATTGCAAAAAGATTTTACCCCATTTCGGTACGGGGCATACTCATCCTATCTCTTATTGTCATCCAACCCTTGTCCATATTTTATGATCTACAAATGACATCACAAATGACATCAATTAAATGACAATCACGTGTTTCAGATAACAACATGAGGAATTAAGAATTAGAAATTAGATTTTTCTCATCATTAAGAATTAAGAATTTGAAGTTTGAACATCTTATTCCTATAACTTGACAAGGATTTTGGACTACTTAATATCCTGATTTTGTCTTTATTGGGGGAAAAACATTCAAGAAACGTGAGCAATCATGAGATCCTAAGGCTAATGTTTGGAGTTCATCCACATCTAATAGGCAGGATAAATCATAAAAACCCAAGAAACAAGTGCTAGGATATGAATTATAGGATTCACAATTTTTGTTATTAAGGGTGTGGTTGATTGTTTGGGTTTGGAATTGAATTGGAATTAAAAACACCTGGAATTATTAACACATGGAATTGTAATTAGGCCGTTGTATTTGCGGGTTTAGCTAATAGACTTGAAATTTCCTTGCAAGTCCCATCAATAAAAAGATGTTTCTTCTCTTTATCTATTTTTAATATGTTCTGCGTCATCAACAGTAAAACATAATGTTTGCTAGGTAATCAACATATTATCATTATATATTGGCGTAAAAGAGAAACCAGATTTTGGGAATAATTACAAAAGTTAAATAAAATATATAGGAAGAAACAAAAATAGGAACATAGAGAAGAACAAATGGTAAATTCTCAGGCTAAAACAGAAGTTTAAATGCTTAAAGATGTAAATTGTTTAGTTCCAAGAGAATTGATTAATTCTTAATATTCCCTTTGCCTCCTTCTTTTACAAGTTATGGCAGAGCTTAATTGTTCATATAAGTTTCATGGTTTTTATCTGCTAGAATCTTTATCTTCTTCCCTAGCAACAAACTATACATCATGGTCAATTATGGATTCAGGAGTGTGGGCCACCACCAAGTTTTGATATGTATTTCTTAATCATTGTAGTGGTATTATTCTTAAATATTTTTTCATAAGATATTTTCAAAATTATTCGCTCCTATAGTTAAAAATTAAAGTGCACCAGTGTCCCTTATCATCATGGGCCTTGCATTATGTAGAAGACCTTGTGGGGTATCTTGTTTTGCTCACATTTACAAAGTAAACACACCATATGTGTTCTAAAAATTAGTTCTTTGTGCTGTACAATTACAGGCTATTGTCAAAGTATAGAGAAGATTATCAAACATTAAAAAATCTATATGTATATCCAGTGGGCCGACATTGAAGGAAATATGACAATTACAAAAAATAGATCAGTGTTTCATTTTCAGATAGAGAAGAAAATGATGATGTCCAAATTAACACTACAACTTCTGTGCCACTAACCCCTATGCGGGGACGCTATCCCTCTGTTTCACCCTCTCACCCTATTTTTGGATTTGGACCCAAAAAGGGAAAACATGAGATAAATTGAATTAGAAAAAAGAAATACATAGTACCAAGATAAGCTTCAAGTTTTTGCTTCAGTGTGTTTAGGCAGATAAAGTGGGAAGTAAACTTAAGGACAAAAATGGTTATGGAGATCATCCACAGTTTTTCTTTTTCATTTAACACTCACAACAAACATGAAGATATCATATCAACGATCCCAATCAACTAAACACATTCAACCAAATATGAATACAAGAATACGTAATATTATATGCTCCATTTGGATGAAATCAATTAATGAAAACTATAAGAGATGAAAACTTAAAAAACTAAAAAAAAATACCAGTCAAAGGAGCGGCGGCTTGAGGGCAGAGGGCGGCGGCTTGAGGTGCAAAGGGGTAGCGGCAGTGGCTTAAGACGCAGGGGGCGACGATGATGGCTTCAAGCGTAGGCAGCGCAAGTAGCAATGGCGGTGGTGGTGTGGCTTGAGGCGCAGGCGGCAATGGTAGAGAAGTAGTGGAGCGCGACGGCAAAGGGGAAGTTCACGCGGTGACGGTGAATTGTGAAATATACTGTACATATATGTATTTTGTTTAGGAGGTGGTGGTTAGTTGGGAAGAAGCAGATTAGAGATGCTAAGGTTTGTGGCACGTGAAGGTTGGGAGGCAGATTAGATGAGGGTTTGTGGCGTGCTAAGGTTAGAAGGCAGATTAGAGGAGGGTTTTCGCGACGAGATGCGTTATCAACAAACAAAATCTCAGCTTTCCCGACGAGCAGTGTTGTCGGCATAGCAGAATTCCCAAGCGCGCGAACCTAATTGCGTGGGCGCCAAAATCTCACTCCTTCGACGACAAACAACTATTGTCGCATAAGGGTGTTTTGAACTCCAAGAGCAACCACGACGATAGTACTTTGTCGAGCAAATAGGTTTAGAACTCCTGTAAATTCTCTTAGATTTGGCGCGAGTGTTGGCGTGAAATCTTAACCCTTCGACAACGAAATATGGAAGTTATCGCGCAAAAACATTCCTTCGCTGACGAGAATGGGTTGTCGCGGCACATCAACAACCCTACGACGACAACATTGGTGAGCTCATCACCGAAGGTTGACTTTCAACAACGAAATTTTGTCTTTGTCGAGAAAAGGCATCACGGTTGATGCTTTTTCTTGTAGTGACAGTCTTTTGACAGGATCCCGACAGAATTAGATACCGAACCCTGTAACTACAATACAACAATTCAAGAAAAAGTTGTAGATCTTTGGCAAATTGCAATGAATTCAGAGATAGAATTTATGTATTGCAATCAGGTTTGGAAACTTATAGAACCACCCGAAGGGATAAAATCCATTGGATGCAAGTAAATCTACAAGAAGAATAAATGAGCAGACAGGAAGATTAAAACCTTCAAAACTAGGCTTGTTGCTAAATTGTTCACTTAGAAAGAAAGAATTGATTATGAGAAAACCTTTCTCCCAGTAGCCATGCTTAAGTTTATCCAGATTCTCTTATCTATTGTCGCTCATTTTGACTATGAAATATGGCAAATGGATGTCAAGACAGCTTTTCTTAACGGAAGTCTTGATGAATGTATCTATATGATACAACCAGACGGATTCATTGTAAATGGCCAGGAGCACATGTTGTGCAAGCTTAAAAGATTCATTTATAGACTTAAGCAGGCATCAAGGTCTTGGAACACTCGGTTTGATCAAGCCATAAAGTCTTATGATTCTGATCAGAGTCTGGTTGAGTTTTGTGTGTACAAGAAGCGTGACGGAAGCGTAGTGATCTTTTTAGTACTTTATGTAGACGATATCTTGCTTATCGAAAATAATGTGGAGGTATTATCTATAGTTAAAGTATGGTTATCTAGGCAGATCGATATAAAGGACTTTTGAAAAACTTGTCACATCCTTGGGATCAAGCTTATGTGAGATTAGAAACAAAAGATGTTGGGCTTATCACAAGCAAAGTATATCGATGACATCCTTTCTCGTTTTAGCATGCAGGATTCCAAGAAAGGATTTTTTTTTTCAGGTATGGAATTACTCTATCAAATGATCAGTGTCCTAAGACACCTGATGAGATAGAGAAAATGAAGGCGGTTCCTTTTGGTTCGACAGTAGGAAGTCTTATGTATGGAATGCTTTGCACTAGACCCCACATCTGCTTTGCCGTTGGCGTGGTTAGCAGATATCAGTTTAACCCAGGACAAGAGTATTGGACTGTGGTAAAAAATATAATCAAGTACCTGAAAATGACTAAGGATTATATGTTGGTTTACCAAGTAGATAGTCTAGTACCTTTGGGGTACACAGATTCAGATTTTCAATCAGACATAGAGCTTACATCAGGAGACAATCTTACAGATCATTTACAAAATGTTTACCAACTAAGATTTTTGATAGTCATGTAGAAGACATGAGAGTCAGATATATGGCAGTATGGTTTTGAGTATAACTGGAAGATTGTTAGGATTGGTTTACTGAAAATCATGTTTTTAGTATTTAATTTTATTTTAATAAAATTAATTTTTTATTTTACGAGAATCTTTATGAGTAATGTATATGTATCATTTCTTTAATGTTTTGCATGAATATTCGATATTCTGTATAGTATTTAATATGGTGTGTAGAGTACGGCTTGCACACAAAAAATCAAATTTTAGGTTCTTGCAAAATATAAATTTTATATTCACAGTTTAGATGGAAATAGATATACCATTGGTGCGACTGTAGCACAGAGTTTTAGTAGACCCGTATTGGTTACAGGGAATAGATAATAGCGTCGTTTATTGTTCTGACTCTCTGTGCTAGTAAACTTTGTGTGTATTGAACGAGATATTTGGGATAATTAATTTTATCTGACTACATAAATTAATTCACACTCCAAGGTTATATGAATAGCGGTTATCCTCTTAATCCTGAAATAATTATTGATTTGCGTATATTTAATAGTTATTATTTTAATTCATTAGAGGGTGCGGTCTTATATGGGTCTATATTTTCAGTAAGTTAGATAGCGGTATTATTTATATGGCGAATATTAATTATTGATGAAATTTATATCCCAAAAGATCAGGATTGACGTTATCCTCTTAAGGAAGCTTATAAGTTTTGACCGGGTCAAACCCTGTAGGTAGATTTGATTATCCAACGGTCAAATAAGTTAAGCGGAAGGGCTTAAGGATTATTAAGATGCCGATTAAATTAAATTGTCAGTAATTAAATTTAACGGCAGGTATTGGAAATCTTAACGTGGGGAGAAATTGTAAGCATTTAATAATAGGAACTCAATGCTATATGGTCTTGAGATTATGGGTCAGAGTGCAATTATAGTTCTTTAGTGGTGTGAACTATAATTCAGTGTTTTATGAAAATTACAAAAACTGCTGCTGGTTTTTCATAATTGCAGATACCGCTATGAGGTTTGCTTAATTACGAAAATCGCTGATACGTGTCTGTGTTCCACTGGAAGTCTTACTCATAATTACTCTCCAGGTCCTTGCTATAGCCTTATAAATATGCGGGTAGGCTGAACTAGTTTCATAACTTGTCTACTAAGACTAAAGCTGTCCAGGTTCTGCCGGTATGAGTTCTCGATAGTTCGTAGCCCACACTACAATTGAGAATCATATAAGGAAATACAGTAGAAGATCTGACAGGAGCTTCAACTTGGATTCAAGTCATAATTGAAGATTCGACCGATAAAAAGGTATTTCTTCTAAATTAACTTCGGATGCACGAGTTTTATTTTGATCATTCGTCAACAAAACTTTTATCTAGAGCCTGTTTTGGCGTTTGGCCGCCCAGTTATTTTTTTTTCTTCAGATTATCGTTTGTAAAAACAAAGATCTTGGCAGTCTTGCCTCCAACAAATGGTATCGCCATACACACATGAATCCAATCTCTTTTGAGTAAAAAGTTATAAGCTGAGCGAGATTCCATCACAAAGAAATGAGTAATGAAAGTTTTACTTCCTACAGTGAGGTTAGCAACAATAATACCTTGGGATGACGTGAATTGTCTAGCAAAATCCGATATAGTTGCATTAGATGGCAACAAATCCTGTTCGGTTTTGCCAATCTCTTTGAGTAAGGTTTTCGGCATTAAATTTGTTGCAAGCCATTATTTACAAACAGCCTATTGATCGGTACCCCATCAATATGTCATGCGATGTACAAAGGTCGTAATGCTGTGTCATCTCCTTTGATGGCCTTTCAAAAACAACACTCTGTGCAGGTTCTCTTTCTTGGGTTTTCAAAATTAAAAGTGGATCCTATTCTTTTCTAATTGGCTCTGGCAGAATTTCCACCATTCCTCCTTGCTCTTTGACGTCTCCTGCTATGGAAGAAGGTTATCCTTCCTTGGCCATGAAGCTCTCTGACAGGATGAAGACCATGTTACAATCTATAGGCTCTTTTTCTTTTCTTGAATATGCCATCTTACTCAACTGACCCTGTATCGTTATCCCCTGAATCTTCCTTGGCATGTATTCATTTATTGGATTTGTTCGAAGCTGCATTGGTCTTCTATTCTTGTCTTATGGATGCTCTCTGGTTGCTTCCCTCATTTTGCGGTCAGCCTATCTCATTCTCTACATTCTCCGTCTGACCTCGTGAAGATACTGGCGGTCTCATTATTCTTGGTCGTTTGTGCCCGACATTCCTTTGAGGAATGAACGTCCTGCCCCCCGAGTACCAGAGACATTGAAAAACTAATTTTCTCTCCTTTTCTTTAACTGAACTCTTAGGTCCATTCTCCTCTTTAACTTGATTTTTCTTCGGTATTTTTTGGGCACATTCTTTACACACGTGTGTCACGACCCATTTCAAAGAATGGCATCCGTGATTAGCCAGTGAGTCAAAATCTACCTGAGGCCTCTTATTTTAAAACTTTTCTATTTAATTTTGGTAATAAATAACTTTCTTCTATTAATTTTCACAAAAAGCTGACCTAGTTATCTTTTCAAAATTTCTCAAAGCTTACTAGTGCATATGCCAGAAATGTTCATGTTCATAGGCACATCATAAGAGAAAAAAATATAAGGCAACAAAAGAAGAAAGTAAAAGGAGAAAAACAGGATGCATCCACTCCAGCCGATTCATTTTAAGCATCACCTGAAACACGAGTTTAATAAAAACATTAGCAAAGCTAGTGTAAGTAAATATATCTGAGTTATTACTCGCTTCCATTTTTAGAATGATATCCAATTAAAAAGTTTTACTAGCAATTCAGGGAGCTACCCCGCAGTGGAAATGATCATTCCATAGTCACCTGGCCGTGACTCGCCGCCCTTATTACATCTCCTCGTTAGTATGCTTTATCATCTTCCAGCGGTTAGAACACCTTTTATACTATCATTCTTATCTTTATAATGTTCGTATTTCCATAATCATTTTTAACCAGTATCAATAGTGATGTACTTCAAGATCGTTATAAAGCGGTAATCGAAAACTAAACTAAGTCAAATATCATAAGACTCACTTGATCCTTGCAGGGTTTGATTAGAAATTTTCAAAATCTGGACAAAAGAGAAAGGAACTAGTTTTAGTGTGATTCTCATAAAATAATAATATTTCTATAATGAATATTCATAGAGTTATTGTTGAACGTTTTACCTAGGAAAATAAAACTATAAAAACACTTAATTCTTTGGAAAAAAGTTTAGTTTAAGTCTATTAAGTTTAATAAAGAAAAGGGATAATTACACTTACCTCCCCTGAGGTTTAAGCTTATTACAGGAACCTCTCATGTGGTCTCTAAAATTATACTAATCTCCTATGAGATTTAATTTTTAACATCAATTGCACCAAAGTGTTAAAATTTTCGTTAAAATTTAACGAAAACTGCCATTCCCACCCCAAAACTACCATTTTCACCCCAAAACCACTCCAAAATCACAATTCCTGCCACAAAACCACCATTTAAAACCATTATTCCCACCCCAAAATCACCCTTCCCAAAACCACTATTCTGTTGAAACT
>JAOTRH010229919.1:0-10210 GCA_034768845.1 Heliamphora exappendiculata
GTTGTTTTGGTTGTAAATTGAATATTATTGAATTGTGAAACAACAAGACAAAAATTTAATTCATTGAAATTTTGTAAAGTTTTTTTCTTAAAATTATTGTGTATAAAAAAATATAAGGGCCCCATTTTAAATCTCCGCTTTGGGCCCTAAATCACTCAGGGCCAACCCTGACAAAAACAACTCCAGCACCTAACCCAGGGGATTTTCTAGTTGGTTCAACAAAATCAAGAATTGCTGCAACATATACGAGAGCGAGATGATAATTGTCCTCTCCATAGACCATTACATCCTCAAATTCGTCAAGAGGATCAACAATTAGGGGAGCGGAATAGTACAACATCGAATCTCTCCAAAGGGGAGAGAGAACGAAGAAGTAGCAAGCGAAATCAACCCTCCACAACTACATAATCCGGGAGGTGGAGGACCTGATAATCAAAAGGGGAAGGCAGAGCCCTTAGAAGCATCGGCGGTGTGGGATGAGAAAATCCGAGAAGTGAAAACACAAATCAACGTGTTGGGGTCATGAGAGGTAAAATCCCCTCTACCTTAGAAGATTTAGTCCAATAAACTGGTTCCCCATTCACAACAACCATTATGGCTACTCTTCTGCCTCCCAAATTCGAAATACCACAGATAGATATGCTCGATGGCACCTCTGATCCTTTAGACCATCCAGACACCTACAAGTCTATAATGTACCTCCATGTTGTCCTTAAAGAAGTAATGTGAAGAGCATCCCTAACCACTCTCAAAGGCTCAGCTAGAATTTGATTTGCAACATTGAAGCCAAAGTCAGCCAAGTCCTCTTCCCAGTTGAGTAAACTGTTTGTTAGCATTTCATTGGAAGCCAAAGGCATAGGAAGCCGACGACCTTTCTACTCAACATCAAGCAATCCAAGGTCGAGACCTAAAGAGAATATGTGAATAGATTCAACCAAGAGACATGGTTGGCGAACAAGGTCAATGACAAGGTGGTTCTAACGGCCTTCATGTAGGGCCTTCTAAGGCATAGGAAGTCGACGACCTTTCTACTCAACATCAAGCAATCCATGGTTGAGACCTTAAGGGAATATGTGAATAGATTCAACCAAGAGACATTGTAGGTGGACAAGGTCAATGACAAGGTAGCTCTAACGGCCTTCATGTAGGGCCTTCTACATTCTCGTTTTCTCTTCTTACTGTATAAGGCTCCTCTAGCGGGCATAGCTGAGCTCATATTAAAAGCTCATAAACATATGAACGCAAAAGATGCAATGGAGGCCAGGAGAGAAAATCTAGACGAAACTTTGGCCATAGTTGATAAAAGACCAAGAGAAGTAGACTGCAAGGCAACAAATTAGCATTTAGATCTACATAAGGGCAGGGTAGTAGAGTCGTTATAAGGCAACCTACCGAGAGTAGATACCGACCGTAAACCACCCTTAATGTGCCATTAGAGCAAGTGCTACTGTACATCAAGAGAGACCCTGACTTGAGGTGGCCTGAAAAGTTGAATAGTCATTCATCCAAATGCCCTAAAAATAAGTATAGCCACTTTCACAAAGATCACAACCACGATACTAAAGATTTAGACCTCAAGGATCAGATAGAATGTCTGATAAAAAAAGACAAACTGAGTCATTTTGTAGACTATGGCAATGCAATGAAGGGAACGAACACGACAAGAGCAATGCCACCAGGAAGCTAAACATTTAGACCAACCTTCAATAGAGATAAGGACTATTGTGGGAAGGTTCATGGGAGGAGAGTACCGATTAGCTAGGGAGGCCCACACGAAGAGATTAAGAAGTAACGAAAAAACGGGCACACAAGGTCAAAGCTCACAACCTAGATCGCTCATGACAAACAAGTATACCATCTCATTCTTCGAGGAGGACTCTCACGAGGTTCAACACCCATACGATGACCCAATCGTCATCGGTTTGTTGATTAACAATCACACAGTGAGAATAGTTCTGGTTGAAAACGGAAGCTCAGCTGACATCCTGTTCGCCAGCACATTTGATCAGTTGAATATAAGCCGAAACAAATTTGAACCAATGCTCTCCCCTCTAGTGGGCTTTACAAGGGACTAGGTATGCCTTTTAGGTTCAATCCAGCTCCTCATCACCATCGGAGACAGATTGTTAGCGATATATACTAAAAGTCATACTTCTATGTGAAGGATTTTGGTATTTATTTAATTTATTAATAAAATTTATTATTTCTATTTTAATGAAAATCTGTATGAGTAATGTTTGTACTGTATTATTTATTTAATATCATGCATGTGTGTGATTTATTCTATATAATAAATAATTTGGTGTGTAGAGCTCAACTTACACACAGAAGATCATATGGTGTGTAGAGTTCAGTTTACACGCAGAAGATCAGATTATCAGTTCTTGTAGAAAATAAGTCTTTTATTCACATTCTTAGATAGAATTGGGCACGCCATCAGTATGACTGTAACACGTTTTAATAGATCTGTCTTTATTATGGGAATGGTATAGTTTCAACTCACTGTGCTAATACACTTGGTGTGTATTGAACATGACCATCTTGGGGTAATTGTTTTTATACTGACTATATAAAATAATTAATACCATATAGTTATTAAGAATACTTACTCTTATTTCTAAAATAATTAATGTGCACGTATATTTAGTGTTTATTATTTTGATTCATAAAAGAGTGAGTTTTTATAGGTCAATAAGCTCGGTGAATTGGATAACAGTATTACATGTATGATGAATACTAATTATTAACGGAATCCACATTCCAGTATATGGATTGATGATAACCTCTTAAGCAAGCTTATAAATTTTGATTATGTCAAACTCTACAGGTGAATTTTGTATCCAACATGTCAAATAAGTTAAGTAAAAAGTTTTAAGAAAATTGTTAGTTATTTAATTTAATCGACGAATATTTGTAATCTTAACGTGGAAAGATAAATAAAAATTTAATAACATGGAACTCGAAATTATTTTTTGAGATAAAATCGGGAGTGCAATTATAATTCTTTAGTAGTATGCATTATGATTTGCGAAATTAGGAAGTTAATTCGTATTGAATTAGGTTTTCCTAATTACGTAAAGAGCCCGGATCTTATTTACTCATTAGGTCCCGACTATAGCTTATTTATATGTAGCTAAACCTCCGTGGCAGCTAAGGTTTTGATATTTTCGTGATATTAAGAGGCAGCTGAACTAGGGTTTAGATCACGAATTTGCAGCCCACACTCGATTCGTGATAGGTGTATGAGAATATGGTAGAAGACTTGAGGTGCAGTCGATTACCTGTTTGTGTGCATCTATCCGACAATTTTCTGTTCGAGTGCTGAGACGATATTAAACCAAAAAGATTCCGAATGTATAATTCTTATTCCGCCTTGTAGGGTTTAATTGAGTTCTCGATATTTTTGGTATAATCTATATGTACTGTTATCAGTTCTTGGGATTTTGTTCATCAACACAGACGCGTCAAGCTCTTTAACATGAAACTTTCCTCGTGGTGGACAGCCCATCAACATATAATTCGATCTTGGGCAGGACAGCCCTTAATCACTTTCGAGTTGTCACCTCGATGTCCATTTTCTTGTTAAATTCCTTTCAGAGCGCGAAATTGGCTATACAAGAGACCAAGCCTCTTCTAGAGAATGCTACGCAACATCCCTGAAAGAATAGAGACTAAAAAAAGCCCCGAACATAGAGAAGATGAGGTACTGAAGGTAGGAGATGAGAAAAAGGTCTGCGAAAAGGAGAGCCCGCTAAAGAGTTGAAAGAAATCCTAGTTAGTGGCTCTGATAAAACGAAGATTCTAAAGATTGAAACTCAACTCCTCAAAGACACGAAGGACTCCTTAACTGCGTTCCTTAGGCAACACAAGGACATCTCCGCATAGTCCCACCAAGGCATGCTATGGATTGACCCATCCATTATGGTCCATCGGTTAAACGCCAACCCCAAGATGAAGCCAATCAAGCAAAAGAAGAGGGTGTCGCTCAACAGAGAAACAAGGCCATTATAGAAGAGGCGATAAAATTAAAAACAAAATGGTTGACAAAGGAAACTTTTTATCTGGACTGGTTGGCCAATGTTATTTTGGTCAAGAAGTCAAATGGAAAATGAAAGATGTGCATTGACTTCACCGATTTGAATAAGGCCTGTTCGAAGGATAGCTAGCCACTCCCTCAAATTGACCTCATAGTGGGCTCCACAACCGAACACGAGCTGCTCAATTTCATGGATGACTTTTCGGGCTACAATCAAATCTTAATGCACATGTTGGATCAAGAAAATACTGCATTCACCACCTCTAGGGGCTATACTACAATAGGGTCATACCATTCAGGCTGAAGAATTCAAGAGCAACCTACCAAAGGCAGGTCAACTCGATATTTGAAAAGCAATAGGTAAGAATGTGGAGATTTACATCGATGACATGCTTATCAAAAGCAAAAAATATGATCAACACTTGGACGACCTATTAGAGGTGTTCACTATTCTTAGGAGATACGGAATGAAGCCTAACCCCTCAAAATGCACATTTAACGTGTCCTCTGGAAAGTTTTTGGGTTTCATGGTTAGTTAAAGGGGGATAGAGGCTAACCCAGATAAGCTAAAGGCAATCCGGGATATAAATACCCCCAGCAACACAAAAGAGGTGCAAAGACTGGCCGGAAGGATTGCTTCTCTAAATAGCTTCATTTCAAGAGCGATGAACAAGTGTTTATCATTCTTCAAGGTGTTGAGAGCACTGATTGCGAGTAGGTCTTCGCAGAGTTGAAAAAGTACTTATCAAAACCACCACTTCTATTAAACCCTACCCTACATGAAGAATTATATCTGCATAGAGAATTATACAGTTGGGAGCTTAGCACTCGTAAGAGTGAGGGACAACAGAAGCCAGCATACTATACTAGCAATGCATTCCAAGGGGGGGAAAGCGGATACCTACAGCTGGAAAATTAGCCGTCACACTGATCGCATCATCTAGGAAATTGCTCCCATATTTCTAAGTTCACACCATTGTGGTGCTTACGAATCAGCCCCTACTGTAGAAACTTGAGGCCTTTAGTAGGCTTATGCAGTGGTTAATGGAATTGGGGCAATTTGATATCGATTATAGACCTCGCAAGGCCTTGAAAGGATAGGTGGTGGCAAAGTTCATGTGGGGATTTCCCGCTGATCATCCCACAGAGACCCAGGCAAAATTGAATGAATACACAGATGACCAGAGTTCAAGTCATTCAAAGCAGACAAAAGAGAAGGTAGAATAGATTTTGGATAAACAAAATGCATAGACTGTAAATATAGATGGGTTAGCAAGGAAGGGCTCAGGCGAAGTAGGGATGGTAATTATTTCGCCACAAGGGGATTGCATCAAGCACGCCATATGAGTCTACTTTTAAATAATCAACAATGAGTCAGAGTACGGGAGGCATATGATGTAAAAGGAGAAAGGCTCAAGAAGTACAAGACCCCAATCGATGGACTGAGTAAGAAATTTGAACAAGTGAAACTTCAACAAATCCTAGGAGGAGAGAACTAGAAAGCTAATCAGCTATCACAGTTGGCCTCTTCTGAAATGGGGAACATAAAGTTATTGTGAAAACATCTGACTACCCTAACATTGAGAGCCAGCCTGACTACCAAGGGGTGATGGAAATTCAGTCCGCAGTCTGAGCACAACACATATTAAAGAACTTCGAAAGTGGAGAGCTCCTTGAGAACAAGTAGGAATCCAGAGTACTTAAATTCTGAGCTACCAAATCCCCTTCTAGAGGGAGTGCTCTATAGAAAAAGTACTTCATTATCGTAGTTGCGGTGTGTACATATTGTGGGAAATTCATGAAGAAGTCTGTAAAACCATTCAGGAGACAAGTCTTTAAAACAATCCCCTCGTGCCTGGTTTGATCAGTTCAGTTTGGTTGTGCTTACCTATTGCTTTCAACGTTCTACATTCGATAACTTTGTATTTATTCATCACTCCTCTGGGGATACTATTGTGTTAATTGTATATGTTGATAATATTCTTCTTCCGGGTGATGATTATGTTAGCATTTTTGACCTAAAAAAACACCTGGCCACGCTATTTCATATTAAGGACTTTGGTGCTCTTTGCTATTTCCTTGGGATTGAGGTTGTTCGATCTTCTAAGGGCATTTCTCTTTCTCAACGAAAATATGTGCTCGACCTTCTTTCTGAAACTGGTCTTCTCGGTGCTTGGCCAGTTTGATACTTCCATAGACTTTACTGTTAAGCTTGATGCTGATAGGGTGATATTTTGCTGATACTAGTCATTACCGATGCTTTGTTGAGAAGTTAATCTATCTCACTATTACTCGCCCGGATATTACTTTTGTTGTTGGTGTTGTGACCTAGTTTATACATACTCCTCGTAAGCCACATTTTGAATCTATTTGTCGCATATTACGCATTTTACGCTATTTGAAGAGTGCCCCGGGCCGTGGATTGCTATATCAACCCTCTTATTCTTTTACTATAATCGAGTTTAGTGATGCTAATTAAGACGGTAGTCGCTTTAATAGGCGATCTATGTCTGGCTATTCTACCTTAGTTGGTGGCAATATGGTTACTTGGCGCATTAAAAAACAAAGTGTGGTGATTCGTTCTAGTGCTAAGACCGAGTATCGGGCCATGGTTCACACCACCTCTGAAATGTCGTGTCTACTTCACGTCTATGCGAATGTTCTGTAACAATTAGGCCACTATTTTTTTTTTTGCTAATAATCTGATGTTCCATGAGCGTACAAAGCCTATTGAAGTTGATTGTCACTTCATTCGGGATTTATTATTGCATAAGCAGATTGCTACCCCATATATTCGCTCGAAAGACCAATTGGGTAATATTTTTACGAAGCCACTACCGCATTATAATTTTCATTGACTGTTTGTCAAGCAGGGCAAGTTCGATTTTTATGTTCCAGCTTAAGGTGGAGTGTTGAGAGTGTTTTTCTATTTGTCTTATTTTTCTAAGGGTATTCTTATACTTGTCTTTGACCTAATAATATTATAATTATGTGTGGGTGAAAGAGACTAATAACAACTGTTGATCTCTTTCTTTTAATCTCTTTTCATCATTTGTATCATCTCTTCCTTTCTTTCAAACCCTAAATCCATATTTTACGATTCAACTCTAACAAAATTGAAAATGTTACCCAACAATACCCTATTTTATCCAGATAAAAATTTCTCTGCCATGCATTCCCAATAATAGCTTGTTTGGCACGCATGAACGGAATAGTGTAGGAATGGAATTAAAGTGAGAATAGAATTTAAGGTGGAATGGAATGAAATGTTCATTATCATTCTACTATTTGGTTGTGAACATGAAATAATGTGGAAATAGAATGACTATCTTCATTCCCATGCTTGATATGTTTATCTAATGGAATAAAATACAATGTAAAAAAATTTTAACAAACAATGATTCTCACATATTAACGAAAGTTATTAAAATTTCATTTAATAAGATAGCAAATAATAAATTATAAATCTCATAATATTCGGCCATTAAAAAAGTGTTATGGTAACCCCAAAATAACATAAATGACATTAAAAAGGTGTCATGGGTGGGTGGCGCGAAGGCAGCTCCAGCAGTGGAGGTGTGATGGAGCGACGGTAGTGTGAGTGTTGGCGGCCACAATGGTGGTGGCAACAACAATAGTATGGTAGTGGTGGTGGTGATGACAATGATAGTGATGGTAGCGGTGGCGAGATGGTGGTGGCAGCTGCGGGGTGGGGTGCTAGTTTATAGTGGTGGGGGGTGACGGCGGTGAGATGGCGGTGGAGTGCTAGTTCATAGTGGTGGGATGGCGGTGCGGTAGCAGCCATGGCTAGATGGTAGCAATGGCCATGAAGTGCTAGGTCATGGTGGTGGTGGTGGCGCGATGGCGGTGGTGACAGTGGGGTAGTGGTGGCGCGGTGGCAACAACAACGACAGTGGATGTTGGGGGAATGGTGACGACAGCAACGGCAAAATGAGTGTGGTGGCGGTGGCGTTAGTGGTGGGATGGTGGTGGTACTGGTGGCTGTTGGTGGTTATGGTGGCAGCAATGATGGTGGCAATAGTAGCAGCGACAGTGGCATTGGTAGTGACGATGATGATGATGGTGTTGCGTAGTGTAGTGAGTAGTATGAAGGAATACCTATATTGGAAAGGAATACCTATTTCATAGGTTGTGAGAAGGAATAAGTATTCCCACTTTTTGATGGAATAACTATTCACTTTTTGATGGAATAACTATTCTAATAGATTGACGATTCCCACTTTAAAAATAGACACCAAATATGAGAAAGGGAATTTGAAGCTGTAATGGTGATTCCATTCTAGCCAATTCCTACATACCAAACAAAAGAGTTTTAATAACTGACATTGAATGATCTTTTACTCATGCTAGATCATATGATTAAATTCAATATGATAGGAGGAAAACTCCTAGCTGATAGTAATTATTGGAATAAGAAAATTGCTTGAAGTACCTACAACAACCAAAATAAGCATCAATAATTGTATTCAACAATAACTATAACTCTATAAGATATCAGCAGGCAAGAAGAAAACAGGAACTTGATATGAAGCCTACGAATATGGGGAGTGAAAGAAGAGGATAAAACGCAATAGTGGCTGCTGGGACGGCTGGATTGGGTACAAATAACTCCACTATTACTTTCAAGTGCCAACCCTTGAACCCAAACCTGCTTTCTCACACCTGAAAGCCCAACTGCCCAAGTGAGGTTGATAATAGATGGAACTAAAAATCAAATTTAGAATTATATTTTATTAATTTGGGATTGTAGTTTATTTTACTCCGTTTCTTTATAAGTATTAGATTTCTTTATTTGTCAATATTTGAATAGGTATTAATTAGGAATTTATTTGTTTTCATTTTATTAAGGACTTTACTTTCCTTTCAAGTAGAGGGTTATAAATAGGAGGTCTTATGAAATGTATTTGGGAGACTTTGAGGAATAAAAATTGATATTGAGTTGTGTGATTTCTGTCTCCTTTCTGTCTTCTCTATCTCATCTATTTGATCTTCTTTCCCTAATCCTGTTCTTCTTCTTCTTCTCTCTATTGGTGCTACATCACCAAGCTAGCAGGGCCGGCCCTGAGTGATTTGGGGTCCAAAGCGGAAAATTAAAATGAGGCCCTTATAATTTTTTATACACAATAATTTTACGAAAAAAACTTTACAAAATTTCAATGAATTAAATTTTTGTCTTGTTGTTTCACAATTCAACAATATTCAATTTACAACCAAAACAACGACAAAAGGAATCAAAAATAATAATACCTGAACAAAAAAAAATTGAATCAACAGCAACAAAATATCACTTGAGAACATTGCCATTAACGTATTTTTTGTTGCAAAACTACTAATTAAGCTTGTATAATCAAGCTTATCTAGCATCTCTTTTTCAATGGACATCATCGCTAATCCATTCAACATTTCTTGTAACATTGTTGACCGAAGATAAGATTTGATCATCTTTAACTTTGAAAAGCTCATTTCTCCTGATGCTACTATAACAGGTATAGTTAATAATATCCGATATGCAATCCATGTATTCGGGAAACCACCATCCATTAGCTTCAAATAACTCAGTACTTCAATTGGTATTTCTGTTTGTTTTGGTAAAACTTCTTTCAGGACTTTCAATTCTGAAAATAAATCTCTCTCATCAATATCAGAAATCCCATCATGTTTCAAAAAATCTTCAATTTCGGCACAATAGGTCTTCAAACATTCATCGTTGACAGAGTTCAACTTTTTCAAATCAAACAAAAACCCAAAAGTTCCCTCAGATATTTGAAATTGATCGAACCTGCTTTTGAGTGAAGAAAGAGCTTGATCTACTATATATATGAAGTAATTGACTCTAAAGGATTCTTCAACTGACTGAGTCGTTTCTTTGTCAACATTCTCATCAAAATGTTTCTTTTTGCGAATGGTACGCTTTTGACAAAAAATAGGCTCAATTTCCATTACAGTTGCAACTTCTTTTACTTCAATCAGAGCCTCCACAAATCCAGTTTCCCTGTACAATTCAAAGAAGATTATAAGCCCTTTTAAATGATCTATAGCATTACCTATATCCATGCCTTCACTTTGAAAAATCTTTCTAACAGAGTTAACAGCAAACAACAGATTGTGCCAAATAATCATGCCAACCAAAAACTCATAATTCTCAATTTCATA